>QYTT01090905.1:24898-46333 GCA_006980735.1 Dasypogon diadema
ACTGACAAAGAAAGTGAGCAGTATACTTTTTTTTTAGTTATACTTAGATTAAATAAATCGAAATTGTATATTTTTCACAAAACTATGAATATAATTATTTTAACATTAAACGGGAAACAATTATTTAAATACCCATTAAACGCAATCGGGCATGCAATCACAGCATTGCCCACAATATTGGGGTAATGGCATTCCATTCTCTAAAATATTATTAAATTTGAAGATATTTACTATCCATACAAGCATTCCTCTGCATGATTGTAGCCTGACTCCACTAAGTTTTCCAGGACCCACTTGGCGTATTTCGATGACGCCAAGTCGACCAACAATGTTTCAAGAACGATAGCAAAATCGTTACGCCATTTTTGAGTTCACGTATTTCGACACCTCGTCAGTCGATTTTGAAAAAGACCGCTGTATAAAAAATCTTCCTAATCCGCTGTGATTCAAGACTAGTTAAACGAGTTTGACAGCAAAGTATAAAACACGGTATACAAGGTATGCTCGAGGGGCAAAATGACACTTGGCCGTGACGTCAGCTCGGCAAAATTGTGTGGAAATTTGAAGTATTTTTATTAATTAAATGAGTAGTTAAGCATACTTTTCATTTATTTCTTTGCAATAATGTTCCGTTGCGCATACTCTTAGCATATTTATTCATAACTAATTTTAGAATTTTTCAACAATATAACCAAAAATTATTGGCGCAGTAACGTCACGTCGGCAAAAATGGCGGAAGTAGTACTTGGGCCCAGCATACCTTGTATTCTCTATACCGTGAGTATAAATTAAGTGTCGAGTCATAGAGATAGAAGAATGGAGTCGCTACTTTTGTATAAAACGTGTATCGTGTATATGAAAGTAAGCATTTTTTCTCTCTCAATAGAGAGAAACTTCGTGACGAGAAGTCGAGTACCCCTTAAATGGTGTCAAAATCATATGATGAGGAGAGGAGTTGTTAATTTCTTTTAACAAATAATATAATACAAAAGAAGTGGTTAGTTAAATAACGCGGGGAATGTGTTAAAAAGAGTTTAATTAAAGTGTTAGTGTGGAACTATTGGTGAAAAGTTCTGTACTTGGAGCAGCTTTGCAGCACGACTCCAAATAATGGAGAAGTCCCGTTTTGTTTAGAAGTAAAACTTAACTTTATTGGCTCACTGACAATTATTTATACTGAACATTTTGCTTATCTCTATGTTAACATTAATTTGTAATCAATAATAATTGTCGTAATCCACCAACACCTGGCTGATTTCGATCACGGAAAACAAAAATAATCCAAACCGCCTTGCTGCTTGGGGGAATGACGGAAACCAGGTAGGGATAGCGACCTACTTCCTTTAGTGTGTTACTTAGTAGATCGTACGCTCGTTTACTGTTTGTTTTTGGCAATATGTTTTAACAGACCTGAAGTTTATGTATTTCTAAAATCCTGATCTGGCAGCCCTGGGTGGGACATCGAAGCGGAATATCGATGTTCAATGTCGGTGTGTTGGCCTTCCTTCAATCATCGATGTGACAATAATATCGATCACAGAACATCGATGCACAAGAGCGAGTTATTGGGGTTGAAGAGATTGCAAATGACCCCTCCTCACGGCTAATTAAATTTGGCAAACGACGCACCAAACACCCTGTATTTCCGCTTAGCGCTCGAAAGATAACATCGATGTTAACGACGCTGGAATGCGTCCGACATCGATGTGAAAATATCGAACATCGCGTCTGTTTAGTGAGCTGCTGCCCAGATTAGTCTAGATAACTTGTATAACTTCATGAAAACTATCAAGGCGCCCGGATTTATCCATACTACTTCGGAAAATTCCTTCATCGAACAGCTATTTCCTGACAAAAATCACGTTTGGTTTAACATTTCAATTTAATTTAGGGTTGAAAAATATGGGGAAAGTAATCGGAAATCGCTTTTATAGCTTTATTAAAACTGCACACAAGCTTTTTTTCCCAAATTACAGATTAAATAAACAAATTCACACGTAAACAGTCCGCTGTCACTTCGAATGACACTTCTCATGAGTTCGCCTGAAGTCCAGAGCTTGGACAAGATAAGGTGAACGAGACTGACCGAGGTCATGGTTCTTATTTCCATGACCGAGATTAAATCTGGCTGCCATCAATGAACACAAGTCTGGGAAACTTCAGACGACTTTGTGGCGTCATTGAACACAGGAAGTTGACTGAGGTCGTCAGGGAAAATCCGTACAGCCTCATTAAGCAGACCTACACTAGGCGAAATGACATTTATTGTGATTCTCTAAAGGTGCACAGCCAGAGAAATGTCGACGTAAGGAACGTACCGAAGAAGATTTTCCCCTAATTTCTAAATGCACAGAATAGTGTCGAAACCGATGTTCTTACGGTACTCGTGAAATCGTGACAAACATTTAGCAAAACGATTTTATAGTTGGAGCGATATTTCTAATCGGTTTTGTGCTCTCTTTTTTTAGAGTAATTTTTAAATCAAATTAATTTTTTCCGCCCAGGACTGTGGGTGCAGTGCATTGGCTTTTGGAAATTTCCATCGCCCGAATGAAACGAACCCGAATTATGTGCAAATTTTGGCTTTAACGCGGGCAGAGCCACCGGAATCCAAGCAGTGCTTTTGTTTTTTTTACGAAATTTGTGCACAGTTTACACACAAATATGGATCTGGTTGACATCGACAAAGTATTGGACGATTTGGAACTGAACGAGAATCAGGAAACAAGTCCCATAGGACCTGCAGGTCCCAATATAGAGGTCAGATCCAAGGACATTTCCGCTGGTGTCATCAGTGCAGAGCAGATAAACAATTTAACAACTGCCTGCACCCCAGACGAACGTAACAAAAAGTTTGTGGCTGTATCCCGTGTATTTAGCAGCTTGGATGACTATCGTCGGGATGTTGAGTCGTTGGGAGAAGAAATAAAACGACTGAAGAGTCACAAGAGCAACGAAGAGTTGTCTCAATCAGGTGATAAGCCCTCTTTTGACTCGACCAATATCCAGGTGGGAAATGAGGTAAAAGTAACATCCCCACCAGACGATGAAGACCCCACAGAGGAATTTCAAGACGAAGGTGACTACTTGACATCGGCCAGTTCGATAACTACTTCTTCACCGTCATCCTTCTCCTCTGGGCCTTCCCCAGGATCGTCCACCGAGTCTTGCGCCCTCATTTCTGGCCCAGAAGGGAACAAAGGAGAACAAGGGAATTCTGGCGCTCGACCGAAGCCAAACGTTCAAGAGGAATGCACCAAAGAACTCGGGAAACCAGAGAACAGCAAGAACGATCCAAGCGTTGAAGTGGGACTATCCTCCATCTCCTCATGTCTATACAATGAAAACACGTCTTCATCTATACCGGGATTTAGTCAGGATATCAGGACGGATGTGATAAGCTCCATATCTAACTATCACGAAGATCTGCCAAGTAAACAAGCGGCTTCACAACTCAATTACCCTGTTACAGTTTCTAAGGTAGAAGAAGACGTACCAGCCCTGCCCAGAGCAACTCCAAATGTTGTCGGATTTGGGTCCACAATGGATGAAATCTCAGACACAGAACTCGATAGTATTCTACAAGAAATCGATAGTGATTCCCAGGCAATTTCAGGTCAAGTAAATAGCAATGAAAGCGATCATCGGGTGGCAGAGTCTGCAGGGGCTTTCGCTGGCGCTATTTTGGCCGTTGCAGAAGATATTCCAACGGACCCAATTTCCACAAGCGCTGCAGAATTAGTTTCCGACTCAGATGCCGCAGTGTCCCAGTCCAAACAGACAAACAATGATGATAACTTGCAGAACGCGGACAGCTTTTCACAGGCGTCCACAATTGAATTTGCCGAGCTTAGGCTGCAAACTGATTTCGGCACTGAACCCTTGGCGGACGATAGAAGTACGAGTAGCAACAGCGGTATGAAGGCGGACGGACACAGCGATTTCCTTTGCACTCAACCAACGGCGTCTATAAGTGAGGAAACAGGAGATTTGGGAAGAAACTCGCCGAGGGGGTTAAGCGAAGAGAGTGATCCACACGCTGCAGAGACTAACTCTCAATTTGACGGCTCTATAACGGGAACAGCAGCAGAATCTGCAGGACCGGTGCTACAGCGTCCAAATTCCCTGGACCTGCCCATAAAGACCTGTACAGAGGTGAACATAAATTCAACTGCTGGCCTAACACCCCCAGCTTCTAGACTGGATGATGCCAGCATTTTGTCATCTTCCAGCTCTGAAGGCATTCCCGAACCGTCAGCGAGTGGCAGCATGACCGAGATGTGGAAGCAGCCGCCTCAAACCCAGGACACGAGTTTGGGCGACGCCAGTGGGGAAGCTGCAGGTAACAGTAAGCTGGGCAAGGTCCCTCCCTTTTGGATACCTGACAGCGAGGCCAGCGCGTGCATGCAATGCAAACAGAAGTTTTCCCTGATTAAGCGCAGGCATCACTGTCGCGCTTGTGGACAGGTCCTTTGCTCTGCCTGCTGTTCTCAGAAAGCCAAACTGGAGTTTCTGGGAGATAGCGAGGTGAGAGTGTGCGTCCAGTGCCACCTGATCCTCAATGAAAGTAATGGAGCCGAAAACAAGACGGTCTCCCAGGAGGCACAAAGTTCTGCGCAGGGCAGATTCCCAAATCCTAACAACCCCATGGAATACTGCTCAGTCATTCCGCCGCATCAACAAGTGTCTCAGACGTCACAGTCGCCGATATCTGTCATGGTACCGGTGGGAGTCCTGAAGCGCGAGGGATCCTCCAAAAATGGAAGAAAGGACAAGACCGTAATTTTCAGTGATGGCATCCGGCCTGGATGCGATCTGACAGAGCTGGACAACAGCTGGGATGACAATAAAACGTCCGTGGGAACTGGCTTTTCTGGTCATCGGAAGGTTTCTAGACGGGATCAGACACCTCCGGGTAAGTTTCTTGCGCCTTAAGCTAACCTCGAGTGAAGGTTGCCATCTAATGTTCTATGCAGCGCCTGGTAGCCAGCGTCCAAACCGTTCCATGAAGCAGTTGCCAACCTGTGACGAAACGAACTCATACATCCCGAGGGAGGCCAACGCGCTGCCGCCCATATACGTGACGAGCAAGGGAGAGCACATGTACAAAGAGGTACAAAATAACGCCCAACTGATCGAGAAACTCCACAATGAGACCCTAAAGTTCGCGGTTCAACTGAATTTCTATGTCTTTGTTAAAATCGTAAAGCGTAAGTGGTCCGTCCCTCACTAGCTCCCCGGTCTTGTCATCCCTCCCTTCCCTTTCTTTGTAGTGAAATGCTGCATAAATAAAACAATTATCAATTTCACAACCCTCGGGATGCACCACGTTGGACAGGACGAGATAATAATTTTGCTCGAGCTGGGGAATTCTGAGATGCTGCCCAAGGACATCTTCGTCCATCTTAATGAGATCTATCGTGACGCAGACAAAGGCTTTCCAGTGACGGAGCTGGGTTTTTCCCTGCCCAAAGTCCAGAATTTTCTCGGATCCAAGGAGAATGGTGGGTTTCTTTACATTCGGCCCACTTTCCAGTGTCTCCAGGAGATACATCTGCCCGAATCACCCTTCCTCATTGGCATCCTGATACACCGGTGGGAGATCCCCTGGGCGAAGAACTTCCCTTTGAGACTAATGCTGCGACTGGGAGCGCAGTATAGATATTATCCCAGCCCACACATCTCTGTGCGTGGGCGAGACGCCGTTTATGGAGAGATCTCCCAGACTATCATCAATTTCCTAGCCGTGAGTGGGATGGTTGTGCGATGATGGGTGGGTGGAGTGCTCTTACGTTGCCACTATTTATTTCTAGGATTTCCGTAATTACGCTTACACCCTAGCAACGATAAAGGGGATGTACATCCATATGGAGGACCGAAGGACCAACATCTCTATACCAAAGAACCGTTACGACCAAGTTCTCAAGGCTGTGAACAATTCCAGTGAGCATATCCTGGCCATGGGCGGTAACTTCTCCAAGAAGGCTGATGGACACTTGGTTTGCATACAGAACATGGACTCCGACTGCCCAGAGACAAGGACATATTCAACGCAGGCTATCAACATTCAAGGGCAACCACGGAAAGGTATGTGTGGGTCGAGTCGCTGTTGGCGGGATGGGTGTAATGCTCTATCTCTGAATTGTTTCAGTGACTGGAGCCAGCTTTATTGTACTTAACGGAGCCCTTAAGACTTCCAGTGGTCTTTCTGGCAAATGCAGTATTGTAGAAGATGGTCTGATGGTGCAAATTCCACCGAACAAAATGGCCGCAGTACGAAACGCCTTGAAGAACATGAAAGACGTGGAAATAGTTTGCGGTCCCACTGACGCTGATGAGAGCCAAACAGAAGTAGTGACCATGAAGTGGACAGGAAATGATCTTGATTTCAATCTTGGGTCAGTGGTCTGTAGTAATCCAAGGCATTGTTAATTTTTTCTTTTTATTTTAGAGTGAAGTCTCCTATCGATTCGAAGAGTATGGATGGGATTCCAAGCATCCGAGTTCACAGTGGCTTGAATTTTTCCAATGCGAATCACACAATTCGATGGACGGAGGTCTTCATAATTCAGGTGAGTCCGTTTACCACTTTTACATTCCCGCAGTGAGCATGAAAAACTGTACTTCCCGCAGTTTGACGAAGAAATAGTGCGTGGAAAAGATCCCATAGATACATCCAAATTGTCTGAACAGATAGCGAAGAGTACATCGAAAGCACTTGTATCGTTTCTTGATTTGTTAGCGGCCAACGGATGCCTTAAAATTGGTTTGCGTGTTACACTACATCAGGAAAATGTGAGTAGATCAAGGAAGACGGTTTGTGCTTGACCAAGAACTTTGGATTTTTTTTCCTAGGTTTGCTACGAAGCCGGCAGCCAAAATCAAAAACTTGCTCCCCTCTACATGAACGCATTGGACAATGAATTAATCCCGACACTTCATAAACAAACCACATCACTTGAGATCGAGAAGCCCATCATCCTAGAGCTGATTTTCCATATTTTAGATAAATAATGGCAGAGGAGGGAGATGAAACGCATCGTGTAAATAATTGTCAGGGAAAGCGCATCAATTATCGTGAACAAAAAGTTAAGTTTACTAACAAATCTACGGAAATGTGATACTACCCAAGGAGATATGTTTTATGTAAATTTGACTGAGGAGAAAAAGAGGGCGGATAGGTAGACGAATCAATCTCTAATTTTTCGTTGGCAGAGCAGATGAACTTGTTGAAATTCCTTTCTACTTTTAACGAAAATTTTAAGAGTTATAAAAGAAAAGTAATTCGCATGCTGTGTACATAGATAAAATCTATTTAATAAAAGTCAGAAGCGCTTTAATTTTTCTCTTTCTTTATTCGCTAGACTTGCCTGTCCAACCACGATCTCTTATTAAAATTAACTGGAAATTACTTACCCTTTATAAAGAATCTCAAACGCACTACGGCTCACACATACACACTACAAATCACGAAATAGATTCAATTTTTCGACTTTACAAAGAGAGTGTCTTTACCCCGGAAACAGGATGAATGCGGCGAACACTCTATACCTGCGTTGAGGTCAAAGTAGACAAAGTTTTTGTCAATGCGAAAATTTTAAGGGTATTTTATGGCTTTGATTGTCAAAAATTAATGTTGGCAAACTTTTACCTTTGCTTACTTGAACTTTGACACAATGGAAGGCGCGTAACCGTTTTGAATTTTCAAAGTTACACTTCCAACTGTAAAAAAAAGTTTCGCGACTTTTTTTAATTTCATTCGAATTTGAAGTCTGAAATCGAACCGACACGAAAGCAAATTGTAACTGTTCAATTTTTATATTAGACGTGACTTCGATGTGTTAATTGCAGCATGTGGAAAATTAATAACAGGATTACAGAAGGAAATGAGAACAATAAATGAAAAATCACACTTCAAGAAATTACAGAACGAACGACCGAAATTCCCCTCGTATCCGAAAAGCAATATGGAGGAGGGTTCACAAGTGTTCCAGATTTCATTCGAATTCCGAAGCGAGACGAATAGAATTGGAACTGCTTAGATTGTTTGTTCTACATGATTTCCATTTGAAGGAACATGATTTTTGTATGTAGAAAAAAAAATACGAAAAATTACATCACTTCCCGTACTTTTTATTTAAATTTTACTAGTATTTCATGCAGCCATTCAAATAATCCTTTTTTCCCCCGCGTCTATTCAGCAACACGTCCTGAACTTGATATCTTTCGTGCTTAACTACTTTATCGTTTTTCTGCAAGTTAATTATTGCAAGTATTCTTTTTACATTTTTGTTCAGCCATTAATATATAAATTATCACTAGTACTTCTTGCCTTTATAAATAATATATTTCCTGCATTAATAATTTCTCCTCTGCTATGTATAAGAATTTAATACCTTTTTATAGTGTGTGTGCATAAAATGTGCAAATTGCTTCAAAAACATACTCTAAATGTAAAAAAATTGGGTCTACATTGTCCCCCTTGGAATGCAGCAACTAACGGCTCTATTTCTTACTTTTTTTACACTGAATTACTATTGCATAGAGCAAAGACCTACCCTGCAGCTTTGTTGCTAAAAAGAGATTTCAGTTCAAGTTTTATTGCTTTTTATCATATATAAATATCTTTTATTTTTGTAGACTAGTTATTAAACTAGGTTAGCGTCAGCTTTACGAACTGGAAAGCGTTTCGTGTGTGTGTATGTGGTTGATTTGGCTTTGATGGTGCAAGTTTTGATATGCTTCCCCAGGCTTGTATTGTTCTTATTTTCTTATCAAATTCTTATTTTGGATTGTTTACACTTTTAAGTGATGATACCACGTAATTTTGTACTGAAAAGATAGATGGCGTAATGTCCACTATACTTCTAGCCTTGAGAGACAATCTTAAAAACACCAGAAGCATACTATACTCCCTCTTCTATTAAATTGTTGTCCCTTTCTATGTATATAAAAATACAGCATTGAAAGAAAGAAAACATCTACCAAAATATTTAATTTTAAAATTTCTATGGCCAATTCAATGTTTATTGTTGTCCACGTCCCTCGACAAATGTTAACAATTTTTGTTGGTTTTATTTATTGGTTTTGATTTATAATATGCAGTCCTTTACTTGGAGAACTAACAAAACTAAGGACATGCACAGTATACCTGAAATCGTTTTTATTATTTAATGTGTAACTACGTTATCTGCTTTGCTTACATGAGTAAATTTTACCGATTATTCTTAGTCTGTAAGTCTGTAAGCTATGTGCTTGCATCTCACTATCTGATTTCTATGCAATTTGCTTTAATATTTTTCTACAATAGGGATTTCTTTCACCTCATTTTAACACCGAAGACATCATTTTTACTGTCATTATACATAAATATACTCGTTTACTGGAATTATTAGTACATTTCTTAAAAGCTAGGTAACTATACACAGTGCTTATGCCTTAAAATTTTGTTCTTCCGCAACTTATAACTGTTTTAATTAAAAAACAAAAACTGGAAACATTGTAACGAATGAAAGAACAAACTTGATTTTTTGATTAAAAAAAGTCTAAAGCGGGTAGAACAAGTTAAGCAAGGTCCATTTCGACGATTTAACCGCCTGTTGAAATGAGTTGTATGAAAATAGGATGACGGCATTTTCTTTTAAACAACAAAAAAAAAAAAACAATTGTGCTGCACTGTTGGACCACATACTTTTTTTCAAAGTGATATGTAACATGTTCTTCTCTTCTTCTTCTTCTACATTTAAATTAGAAATTGCTTTATGAATATTTAAAAGATTACTGAAGAAATAAATGTCTACACTTTCGAATAAAGACTTGTCTATATGGACAGAGAGCATGTTGTGCTTGGTTTTTAAAGAAAAGATTATTATAATTATCTAAGTAAGTGGAATCAAATTTCCAATCACGGTACAAAACTTTAAACACTAGTCTTAGTCTTTTATTTTATAAAAATGTTCGCCAAAAACGGGTACGAGGAGCTGAATTGGTACTTAATGTATGTTAAGTCTAATTTCCAAGTAGCATTAACTATGTATTAACATCATAAGCTTTGTTCGGTGAGGCTGTTCCAAGCAATGCGGATATCTTACCTTAAAAGAGCAGCAAGCAAAAATCTCTGATGCTAGCAAGTTTGGAAATTGTCACTCAATTTGGCAATGCGACATGTTACAGATTGCAATAAATCCTGCTCTACGTTAATCTAAGTCGCTATGCTCTTTTTCCTCAAGCAGAAAAGCAATACCGAGCAAAACTCTTAATTCGTGCTTTCTGGCTCCCAGCAGCGTCACCGACCACAGCTATAATAATAAAAAAATCACACCATTTTAAATTGGTGTCATTTTTGTTACGTGCTCCGCAGCACCCTTTCCAATGTGCTCTTTTTGATGAGGAAGTTTTTGCGTCCGATTCACGAAAAATGTAGAGAAGCGGTAGGATAGGGACACACGCGGTAAGAAGCGAGGTTGTGATCACGATTCAAATTTTACTTCCATCTAGCCACAGGAAACAGGAAGCAGAAAGCTCGAGCCGGAAGCTTTTCTCAGTTCGGGTGAGACGTATATCTTATCCGCGGCTCCACGTTTTTAATTTGTACAGTTCATGCGTGAATTGCCATTGCATAATTAAAATTCATTAATCTCGATTCTAATCAAACGGTGTTCTTATTTCGGCTTTTTTGTGTGTCTCGTCGGAATAAGTTGTCTCAATTTGGCCTGCAAAATAGTTAATTCTAAGGCGGCCCAAGGTGGCGTCTATAACTGTTTCTGTGTAACGTCTCAATAAAAGACAAAGACAAATTAAACAAAAAACAACATACAATGAGTTATTCTGAGAAGATAATCCGTAAAAACAATGAAAGATGGCCATTTACAAACACATTTCTCACCGTTTTACAGAGTCTAGTTTGTTAATTTAAAAAAAAAAACTGTATCAGTATTATTTTGTATAACATTGTACTGTGATTTCTACAATAGAGTTGAGTTCTTCGTTTCCGCTCCACTTCAATTCCACTTGTTTTATAGAATTTAGTTTTGAGATGATTTCGAATAGAAGCGAAGTAGTAGAGAGCAACAAATACAAAAGGAACGAATTAGTAGAAGAGGGAGAGAGAAAAAAAAGTTTGTACTACGGAAAAGAAATATCAAACGGTAAATACATATTTACAAGACAATATAACTACAAATTTTTAAAGAAAAAAATATCATCAAAACAGTTACATATTACCTGAAAAACAGTGCAATACTCATTTCAAAATCTAAAAATAGCCTAGTTAAAAATAATAACTGCATAAAAAATTAACTTAATACTACTAAATATGTTTGTTTTGTTTTTATCCTGCAACTTTAGTAATACAAAGATTTACAACTTTCTTAACTTCTTTTTAAAGAAAAATAGACCAAATAATTTAAATTGTTCAATTTAACCTAGTGTTACGTAGTAGTGTCTCCTATAATAATATTCGAGAGGAAATTTTGTAACAAAAATATAATTTATCTCTGTCTTCTTCATCTTCACAACAAAAGAGAGAGAAATAAAGAGAGCGACGAAAAGGATGCCGCTACAAGGAGGAAAGGAAAGAAAAAGTGAGACAGGTGAATAGAAGAAAAAAAGGGAGGGGAATACAACAAATTAAAAAATTTACTTCTTACTTTCAAAAACACATTACTTATGATGAATTTTTCTCCCATGGACACTAAACTTACATTAGATCTGCCTGTTAGCTTCTCAAATAGAATGAATATCAAATGATTTAAAAAACAAGGCAGGAGAGGGAGGGATACTGATATACTGTCAACGGCTAAGACTTGTAATCGGATAGCAACACGCATTGAGTTAACAGACAGGTCTGTTGTAGTGTTGTAGATTTCTTTACAATAATTCATTCAGACCCCTATGCTTATTTTTTCTCAGCAGCGTGCATTTTTTTATATATTGTTCCTTTGTAATCACTTTTTTGTTTTATTTCGATTCTAATTTCATTTATAATATAAATTAGTGCTATCCACTGTATATCTTACAATTTTTCAATCCTACCCATTTCTGTTAAACCTGTCCGAATATTTCTACACAATACAAGAATAAAAAAAACTTTTCGTCTTTACATGTCCCCACAATGAGTTAATGAAACTGAATGACAACCAAAAAACTGAATGACATTAAAAATAACAATAAGTTGTGTATGTAGTCTGTGTTGAAACTGATTTCAGAAACTGTCGCAAATTTTGATTCTTACACTTTACCCTTATGTGTTCTTTTTGTATTTACATAGTGGAATTATCCCATTCTAGTTGACTCACGTTTTTGTACTTCCCGTTTACCACTGTAAAAATTCACATCGTTAGTTACAGGCAGGGCAATTTTCTCACTATAATAATTCAAAAGTCAAAAGCTCTGTTCGATGACCTGCTCTGAGCGAAAAAGATCAATTTAGAGCTCTACTCTGCTCTGCTCTACGTGCTCTTTTTCTGTTTGATGAGAAAAGAGCAGAGCAACTTAGCGCAATTTAGAGCAGAATTCTTGCGCCTGCAACAAAGCAAGAGTTGAAATTTGACGCATTTTGAACTGTCAAAGAACCTACAAACTTTCTCTGATCAGGGCAGAGCTCTTTTCAGATTTTTCACTCAGATCACAGACCTGCTCTGCTTGGAGCAGCATCGCCGAACAAAGCTAAAGCCTCCAAAGAGCAAACCAAAAAAACAGAAAAGCATGCGAGAAAGACAGTGAAAAATTGGTTGTTAAGACTATGGTCACACCGATGCAGTATAAAGTAATGCATTGCATATAAATATACCCTGACACTGATTTCAATTCAGTAAAGGCTACTACTACGGTCGACGTTACCATGGCCCAAGGGATGACTGCAATTTCCCATTGTTTCCTCTATCAACAACCAATTTTCTACTATGACGTGATTCAGGCCCGAGACACACGGCCATCGAATGAATGTCCGTTATAGTGAAAGTTTGGCGCAATTCAACAGAAACACCCAACACCCGATCACTATAATGGACAAACTTTGAACGCTAGTATGTCCCTGACCAGCGTTTACCTACCACAAAAGCGAAGTGAAAGGAAAGTGGAAAAGCGACGTATTAACACTTACCTTCATCATCTTCAGAGTCTGAATTTTCCGAATCTGAACTTTCCTCCGAAACGACATCGTTCTGCATCGGATTGATGGTGATCGTCAAAGCTGAATCATCCCAATCTAATTGTTCAGTAGCAATCTGGGACGGAGGAGGAAGAAACCTTGCTTTTAAACAAATATTCTAGAATGAAACTTGTTAACCGAAAAACAAACCTTGGGGCAGGGCTGATGCCGCTCAACATATTTGTGGTTGCTGTTCCGCAGGCGTGCAATTGACACCCCGCAAAGTAAGATCACGAAGAACACACAAATCACGATGATCAACATCGTAGGGTGGGAGCTTTGCGCTGCAAAGTTCAAAGTGAATCGGGATCAAGATGATTGTCAGTGTCTACTTTAGAGCCTAGATGAAAGTCTGGACTTACCTTTGTGCACCATGTTGTGGACATGAGACTTTGGCTCTTGGACATCGTGCGAATGGACCATAGCATGGGCGAAAATGTTTGTGTCTAAAAAAACGCAAGAGTGTCAGAGTGGGAGGGAGTACATATTTCATAAAGACCAAGGGGGAATGGGACTCAGACACACTGGACAGGAGGAATGCAGAAAGGAAGGCATACAATTTCTCTAAAGAAATGCTCACCGTGCTGTTGTTGACCAAGGTTCGAGCTGATTGTGGTCGTAATCGTTTGCTTTGGATGCAGGACGGTCAAGGTGAGTGTGTACTCAGCGCTCTTGAATCTCGAGTTCGATTGCGAGCAGGACAACTTAAAAACGCGGTTCAGGTAGTAAGCAGGCTTCTTATTCGTGTATACGAGTGCTCTGAGGACGTCCAGGTAATTGGCAGTGGAGTCATAGCCAATCATTTCAACACCATCTTTGTTTATGTTCGTTTTAATGTCAAGGGTGGATGACAGGGACTCATCACCGTCCAGAGCGATTTCCTCATGGTCTGGATTAAGACTGGGGAAGACACTCACACTACAGGAGTCAAGCGTTTGGAGATTCTGCTGCACCTCATCCCCGGAGAAGATTGTTATATTGATACTGGCCAGGATGCGAACCCCATCTTTGATATCCGGGTATGATACCAGGTGATTCGGATTTCCACTAATCACAATCTTTGGTTTTTCGCCCTCTGTGATTGGTTTGTTATCGACTTTGTGCGTATCGACGATGACGGCGTCTTTTGTTGGCGGCACGCTCGGCTGTTCGTTTACCATGATGTACGTCTCGATGGCCGGTAAACGAATCGCGTTCTGATTTGGACAGGCCAGAGTTGTCCGCACTTCGATATTTCGCCGGCCAATCGTTGGATACTGCTTGGTATTGATGTATTGGATCTTCTGAAGGAGTGTCTCGATGTTGCTCTTGTTAGTACCCTCGATATATATCTCGTTAAACTGCGCACTCGATTGGACTTGCTGTTCAGACTCCAGGTATTTTTCGGACGGAGGTATCAAGTGTTCCGCGCAATTCGTCCCACATTTAACATCCTCGGGAGAGAGGACGTTGTTCAGAGACAGTTTAATTTCTGAAATGTCCCCGTTAAAACCATGCTTTAAGCGGTTTTCCGAACCCTGATAACATGACCCGATCGTTAGGGTTGTGTTTACACCATGAGCGGCGTGCAGAGGCCAGTCATCGATCACTTCGGGATTGTTGTGGCGATCTTCTCCTGACGATTCGAACTTCACCCCATCAATATACAGTTCAACCTTGGGCAGCTCCACATTTAGAACATAGTGATGCCATTCATTGTCGCAGACTTGAGGAATTTTCCAACGCCATTCAGCGGGGCTGAAGATGTTCAGGTCGCCCTCATTGAAGTTCTTGCGCAGGAGGAGAATAAGACGACAATTCCGTACGAACAGGGCCATATGATGCCGATTCATTTCTGGAATTAGCAAGACAGTGGAATTTTGAGGACAGCGACCATAAGCTGCTGCCGCTCAGGGCCAAGAAACTTACTGTGATCATCCGCACTGCATATGATGTGCTCCTTGGAGTGCTTGTTGGCTGTAGGTGGACTAAAATGCCGGAACATCGTGACGATGCTGAAAGGATGTGTTGCAAAGTCGTGCTTCTGGACCAAAGTTTCAGGCACTGTAGCACCTGATGACCCATCGAAATGGAAGACTGGCTCCAGGCCTTCGTCGTAACTAAGGTCTTTGGTCCATTCAGTGCCTTTGGGTAGTAAATCGATTAGGGAGTGACTACGAGAGCACTGGGTGATATCTCTGTCGCATCCAAACGAAATGTGCTTAGTCTGAAGAAAGAGAAAGAGGGAAACACGAAAAAGAGAGTATGAAACCTTTAACTGCTCCACCAGCGTTACCTTGAGAGCTACGGAAGTGTGGATGGTTATCTCCTCATTGTTACAATGGACGTCACACAGCTCGAGTCGAATATTGGGAAACAGCGACAAGCTCTCCATGGAATAGGCCTAGATGCAGCCGGGAGGGAAAGATCAATGAAATCAAGAGGACAAAGCAAAGGATATTCACTCACGGTGTAGTCGATGCGCTCGGGGATTCCGACCAGCCTTGCCTCACAGACGCGTCTCACCTTGATGCTTACCATGATGGGGGCGGATTGTTTCATGGCACAGTCATAAGCGACCACGGACAGAATATGGTTGTGGGATGCCTTGTGCGACAGAGGTTCAGTATTTTTGATGGACCCCTCATTGTCGATTGTAAACGGTTGGTCATTATTAAGGATTTCATATTTGCACACATCACCGAAGAGGGGGGTACAATCCTTATCAGTGGCTTCAACGCGAATTATCTCCTGATAGAGACGTCCCTCGTCCACCTCAGTCACGTAGGACGGCTGTAAGAAAGTCGGGGCATACTCGTTGATATCAATAACGGAGATGTGCACATTAGCACTGGCCGAATGCGATCCATCACAGAATATCGCTGCGATCTCAAAATGGTAGCTTTTGTGCTTCTCACAGTTAAGCGTTCGTCTGGCTTTCAAAATTCCCAAATTGTTGACCAGCTCGATCTGTACGAGCCAAATCGTATTACTCTCTCTCTCTCTCTTAATGGCTAGGATCAATTCAACAGGAAATAGTTAAACGCACTTACCTGGAACGGAATCTCATGATGCGGCTTCTTCAGGATGCGGAAGTCGCAGACCTTTCGCTCGTCCACTTTGATGAGTGGAGTGATCTCAACGAACGTTTCATTCTCCCGAATTAAACCGTGGTACGATTTTTCAAGAACATGCTCTGAAAAAGAGAGAAACGAAATTAGAACCGGAGTTCTCTCCTTGTGTACGGAGGACGTTATTCAGGTGGGATGCTTCCGAAAGCAAAAGTTTCCAAGATCTCAGTCGATTCATTAATTTTGTAAATTCATGTGGGCGGAGATGAGATGAGTCTTGCGGCCCCAAACCGTTGAGTCAGAAAGAAATAAGAGCTCATTTGCGGTTTACACCGCTCCCGTCTCCAACTGATCAAAGAAAACACTGAGTTACGGCACTTCGTATTGAAATAACGTCTCAAACACCTTAAGGCAACATAAGACAGTGCGTGGGAAGTGAAACGTAAGGAGCGTCTCTTAAAACAAACCAAACATTTCCTCTAAAGACGATGACGAAAGCACGTGTTGTGAAAGAATAAGAGGTGTAATTCGGTTTTCAGAAATATTGGGGACAGCTCAAATCCCAACTCGGAACCATTAGCGCTGTTAAACAGTGATGGGCGCTATTAATAGGCCCGTGTGATTCAGAAGTTGAATGACATTCATCCACAGTTGAACACTGGCCGTGGATCCGCACTGTTTTTAGCTTTTGCATCACACGGGATTAATCACACCCATCCCTCAACAATTCGGGGACTTGTTATTATTTTCCTTTTCTCACCTCATCGAGGGCGAGGGGAAGCACTCACGAATCCAGGTCATGGGCCTCATCACCAAGCAGTTGTTGTCACTGATGCACACACTTCATACTTACCCTAAAGAAAGTGCACGCGGCACAAAATGAGATCGCCGTGATATTAAATTTCACAATTTTCTCTGTTTTCCGCTGAAAGGAAACGAATGAAAGAATCTCCCATTTTCAGATGTGGCAAATGAGGCGCCAACTGTAAAGAGATGACATCTCGCGCCACTTGACCTTACCTGCGGGATGATGTCGAGTGTACCCTACCAGAAATATTAGAAAAGATAGAGAAAAGCATACAAGCAACAGGGCGGGGGGCGGGGGTTCAGCCTTTCAACTGGATAGGGTAAGGGGTGACGACAAGCGCTGGTGTGGAATATCTCTTCCTCAAGGATGTGTACAAGTAGTGCCTTTAAAAAGGATATTTCGCACGCTAGAGCAACAATTATATTATAACTTTATGAAAGTGCGCTCCTTTGGGGTTGTACCGATTGTGAGAAACGTGAAAATGTTACATCAATCTTTCCAAATTGCATGGTGTCTTTGCACCCAGTTTCGGGAGAAGATGGTGAACCTGTGACCACACACTGCAACTGCATTGAGTGAAAATTAATTCTTGATTTGATGAGTCAACACCGTTCTCGAGGACAGGGGCAGGCAGGCAGGCTAGGTTAGGTCTATAGGCGCATTAGTTCAAAGCAACTGAACCCCATTTCACTCTCTACACTGGAATGGAAGCGGTAGGCTAGCGGCTGAAGTTGGCAGCATTTCTAGATTCGTCGCGTTGTATCATGAATAATTCAAGTGCAGTCATCGTCAGAACACTTAAAACGCAAATAGGAATTGTATCTACGAAGAGCACATTTTGGGGAATGGTTAGAGCAATTTGATTTCCCCTCCCTTTTGTCCAATGATTGAGGTGTATGGTGGGGAGGGGGTAATAAAAGAAGTATAGGTGGTATAGAACACAATTTGCAGACGGAAATCGATAAAATGTGAAAGGATGAGTTTTGTTTAAAACGCCTCCAAGGAGATGTCGTCCTGAGGGTGAAAGGAGGTCGTGGGGACACAGTACGAATTTAAAATCGACATTTTGTCGTATATGACATATGCCACTTTTAAATAGGCATATGTTCCGCAGAACTCAGCTGGAATCGACGATGTACTGAATTTGGAATATTAGAAATGGCTCACCGATCGGACCTACGGAAGCTTCACACTGTGGAAAATTGATATTATTAATAATTCGATCACTAAACACGACAATTTTAAAATTGGTCTGCCCTCTAGCGTCGTAGCGTAGATGGGAAAAAATATTTTGTCGCCTGTAGTGCCTTCTCTTACATCTCAGGGTCAAGCGTTGGTACCACAAATTTGTCACTTTTAAAGGGAATTTTACAGGCCTGCTTTTGACTCTGGCCTAGGTAAGGCCGTTAGGGTAGTCATCAAGCAACTGATTGCTATCAAAAACCAACGCAAGCGAACACTATTCAACCGCTAAAAAGTATAATTGCTTGGCAATTAGTCGTATGACGTCACTCGCCTTTCAACGAGACAAGCAAGTGGTTGTTTTTATCTTTACTTTTTTGCCGCTAAGGAACTCCCTGTTTCGTCTTTTTCTATTCGCTCAGGGAAATCTGCGGCGTGACTCAGAATTAATGCAAAAAGCTGATTTTCTTTAAGAAATTTGCAAAAACCCTTCCCCTAGATATTTTGTGAAGAAAATAAACGCAGAGCAGACAACTGATGACACACTCGCCCGAGGAAATCAATCCCCCACCCACAACCATAAGTCCATCAGGAAGTAAATTACCAGAATCAAACAAGTTCGAGAGCCCTTTACCTAGAGAGGACTTCAGCAAATACGTATTCACTATTCAATTCAGTTCTTTTGAAGGGATTCCAACGTTTTCTTGGCTTTCAAAAGAAGAGAAAAAATCGATAAGTCAATAATTGCCTTGCACAAGCCAAACACTCTCTGCGAGAAAGTCTCCCCGGCGATGAAAGCGTGATAGCGACATAATAGGAAGATATCGTCCTGTCGTCCTTCCCATCTATTCCACAATCATGCAACCAAAAAAAAACATTCATGAAATCTCTTAACGCCTTACCTTTCTGCGACAGGTAGTCATCATCATTGTCATCATTGATCAGTTTTGCTGAAAAGACGTCCTGAACTTGCAGCAGAACCGAAAATATCGTAAGAACGGCACAAATATTCACAAATCTCGACATCGTCGCTTCAGTCAAGAATATCTATATTCGCTGAACCTTTGCGAAAGTAGTCACGAATCACACAGTAAAGGTCCGGATTGAGGTTTTTTTGTTATTTCATGGCACTGGAGATTATTCGTCCTCTCTCGTGTTCGGGGGACGTGTACGTAAATAACTCACATTTCTTTGCACAACACACCACAGCTCTAATGGAGGAAAGATCAGTGCAACTGCGGCGATTTATTTATGCCCCAAATTAATTATTTTAGAACAGGAGGATAGTTCTCTTGTGTTCTCACAGCTAGCTAATTGTTTTTATCCAAATAATATTTCGTTCACAAATCAATTAAAGGAAATTTGAACAAATAATCCGAACACGATTTTCGCTATCTGTATGAACGAATGGCGCACGCACGTACGGCACCAGGTGAATGCTTGCAATAAAAACAACAGAATCCCCTAATATGGGAAAAAAAATCTCTGCGAATGGACGAAAAGCAAACCAGACCAGTTAGACCGCAGGCGGACCAACCGAAACCGAACACTCTTCTCTCCTCTTCCACTTGGCAAAACAGCAGCGATAGAGACCACACGATATTCGGTAAATTATTCCCACAAAATTAGCATTCCCCGATCGAATTTAATCACTGAGACCTTATTCAACAATTTTGTACCAACTTCGGGTCGATTTTTGTCTTATTAATGGAACAAATCACCAACGAAACACGCTACACGATATCCATCTCAACACTGGAATTGGATGAGCTTGGAGGAAATGTTTGCCGTGCGCCCTCTCACGAGAATCTCACTTCATACCGCGCATTATGTCTATGCGATGGAATGGAATGGGAATCAGTTTGGTCTTGGTCCCAATCCCAATCGTTCTACAGCGAAGGAATGCGCAAAGAACGAAACGAGAGGTTTGTTCTTATTGTGACTGTACCTGCAACTGCTGTTGCTGTAGTGCTGTGCCGCTGTCCCCTCACTCCAAGCAGTATAACCAGTTTCTTTTAGTATTCATTGAAATCTGAGCAAAGGACCAAATTGTAGTAGGAAAATTAAATGGTAGCACCAGAAGTCCTAATTTGGGCAAGAGTGGGTTCATATTGCTCGATGTGGCGACCCAACCTTGGATATACTGCACCAGAATGTACAATAGGAAAGTCTGCTTCATCATCGGCTTGTCAATTCTTTGACCTTGTTTATGTGGGCACGCATTAGTTAGAAATCGGTTCTGTTTTCTTATTCCGGAGACAAAAACCTACAAGACCCAAGCGGTTATCTTTTCTCTTTTTCTCATTAAACAACGAATTCGGTTAACATGCAGCCGACGATCAAGTCGAACTTTTCGATGGAGGATGGCCTTAAATGTGTGAAAGAAGTAAGATTCGTACTGCTTTTTACATTGCTTCTTATAGGAATGTGAAAAATTATTTCACACAACTCGCCTTGGCGTCAAAAGTGTAAGGCCTACGAAAGAAATTAAAATACCATTGTAAACATTGAAGTGTTAGGAAACTAATGGTGTAAAAATGTTTTGGCCTTTTCTGATCAAAAATTATAATTTATACGTTCAAACACAACCCTTTCCTAAGATTTGGTACGATTCGCAATATTCATACCAAGTCAACCGATGAACTTGAAAGCCTTACGAAGCAGCACGAATCGCACTGCTACGTTCGTAAAGGCAGTGCTTCAGCCCCTTTCTGTGGGAACATGAAAATGGAACGCTTAACTGAGGCACCCCACCGACCTCTAATATTATAGAGGTCGGTGAGGCACCCTAGTCCATCGAAATTTCATTTAAACGTTCCGCAACTCTCCTCAATTTTGTTGTCCTGTTCTTGTGTGAATCTATAGTATTATACGGAGAAGATGGAACTTCGAAATGACATATTTCACAGGAACACAAAGTCAAAATCTGTTTCAAAAGCGCCCAAGAAGCAAATATAGCTCCCAGGACAAGGAAAAGGATCTCTGGTACAGTTTGGACAGTCCTAGGTGATTCCAACTTATGGAATGGTCATGATTCAAACGAAATCACCATTCACCACCCGCATAGGATTTATTTACACCACACAATCTCATCGTAACCGAACGTCGTTGTACGGCGCGGTTTGCACTGGCGCAATCAGCTCGCCACGTTGCTCTTATAAGTTTGTTTTGTAACACACAGTGCACCAAAGCTGCAGATTGTTTACACCTGCTATGACGTGATTAAGACATTTGACCCGTTTTTT
>QYTT01090905.1:46353-56488 GCA_006980735.1 Dasypogon diadema
CGTAAAGGCAGTGCTTCAGCCCCTTTCTGTGGGAACATGAAAATGGAACGCTTAACTGAGGCACCCCACCGACCTCTAATATTATAGAGGTCGGTGAGGCACCCTAGTCCATCGAAATTTCATTTAAACGTTCCGCAACTCTCCTCAATTTTGTTGTCCTGTTCTTGTGTGAATCTATAGTAGGTCTGTTTAATGAGGCTAACTGGATTTTTCCTGGAGACCTCGGTCTACTTTCTGTGTTCAATAACGCTTCGAAGTCGACCGAAGTTTCCCAGGAATGTGTTCATTGACGGCTGCCAGATTTAGTCTCGGTCAGTCTCGGTCAACTTTTCTTGCCCAAGCTCTAGACTTAAGGCAAACTCAGGAGAAGTGTCATTCGTGGAAGTGACAGCCCAAGTTGTCCAGACGGGCTTGGGCGGTTTTGACAGTTTTCCTGAGATTGAACGAAGTTTTCTCGGTTAATCTGGGGCAGTGTCTCATTAAACAGACCTAGTATTATACGGAGAAGATGGAACTTCGAAATGACATATTTCACAGGAACACAAAGTCAAAATCTGTTTCAAAAGCGCCCAAGAAGCAAATATAGCTCCCAGGACAAGGAAAAGGATCTCTGGTACAGTTTGGACAGTCCTAGGTGATTCCAACTTATGGAATGGTCATGATTCAAACGAAATCACCATTCACCACCCGCATAGGATTTATTTACACCACACAATCTCATCGTAACCGAACGTCGTTGTACGGCGCGGTTTGCACTGGCGCAATCAGCTCGCCACGTTGCTCTTATAAGTTTGTTTTGTAACACACAGTGCACCAAAGCTGCAGATTGTTTACACCTGCTATGACGTGATTAAGACATTTGACCCGTTTTTTCCCTAAATAAAACCGAAATGTAATTATCAATTGTATTCGCTGATCCAAAAGAATTTTTATTGTGCATTACGGCCTGCTCTATAACCCAAGGTTTCTAATGTGGAATGTGTCTATGTGGCAACACGTTCCACACTGTTCACGGACAGTGAAAGTTTAATGCTGCGTGGAAAGAACAGAGAAGGAGCGGAACACCCGAAGAAATCCCATGTAACTTAGGGCCGATTCCTATCCAAGTCTACGTCTTCGTCTTCGTTTCGTTATAACAATTTGTGACATCAGATCGGGACGAGCATCAAGCAAACTTGTTCCAATTGGGCTTGATTTTTGACATTTCGTTCATCTTCCATGGTTAAGACTAGTGGGCCTATTAGGCAGAAATTGATGGAAATTACACATTATTCTTGCTTCGAATCATTTGATTTTAATTGCAAAAGCTATTAACTTAGAGTAAATCAAAAATAACACAAAAGAATATGCGTTTTCTTGAATAAATCCTGTTTATAATTTGCATGAAGTCAACTCAAAAGTTAACTTGATGAAGTGTTATACAAACTAGCCAAGCTCCAAGTTGTCTCGGTCTGACGTCACAAATTGTTATAATGAGATGAAGACGAAGACTTGGATTGGAATCGGCCCTAAGAACAAATCATTATCATGGCCCATGGGCAATCAGGGGGTCATAACGAAACCCTTGTTGAAACGTTTTATACACGACATTTGTTCGATATAAACCCAAATGGAATGAAATTCAATTGTTTTGAATGGCAATGGATGGGATGGAGGTGACTAAAGTCCCAAAATGCATTTGTTTCTCTTTCTTCTTCCCATACATTTTTATTCAGGTTCACATACAATATTAAATAATATGGTGTTTTAATTGTTTTGGTCTGTCTGTTCACTAAGTGAGTAATGATTTTTTAAATATAGTTTCTGGAAATGTTAGTACGTTTTCAGCAATAAAACGGATTTGAAGCCCAGAATGAGTCTAGTAAAGGTCTCTAATAATAAATTAGAAAAAATAGAGATATTTCAATTATCTAAAAAATACTTATGAACGAATTCTCTGATTGTAAATATTAGAAAGGTATCATCAGAAAAACATTTTCTCTTCTTTTTATTGTTTTTTATTTTAGTCCAGGAAAAAGTCCCATTTTCCAGTTATTTTATTGTTTTTTTATCCGATCAACACTTAGATAAACATTTATAAAAATGTTGCTCTGTTGGCCCCTATTCCAATGAGAGTTCTGTGAGCATGAAACTTTTTTAGGAATAGAAATGAAATTCGTTCAAAAAAAAACAGCAATCATCAGAACATGGGCCATTAATTCTTTCATTTTTTAATATATTCACTTAAACCTACGTTCACAATATATTTAATAAGCGTTCAGTTGCTTCAATTTGTTTCGAGTGTGTTAGGAAAGTGTTGTATATGAATTGGAAGGGTGGAGGACGTGATTGTACATTTTCCATCCCATTCCAAGTGTGTTATACTTTTATTATTTTTATTTATTACTCTATTCTTCTCAGTATAAGTGGGGACGTGGTGAATGTGTGTGTGTGTTGGAGTATGTGTAAATTAAATATAAATGTTATATAAATTTTTTATTTCATTGTTCAACAGAAATCTCTGATATATCCTCTAAAACACTTATATACTTCTTTAAGATCCTCCTTACGTGTATAATTCTCTGTCAAAGGTCTCTTATTATTATTAATAACTTTTTTTATTTGTTTAGAATATTTCACTTGACTTCTTTTCAGATCCAAACGTTTTGAAGCATTAATCAGACTTTCGTTTACCATTTTTTACCGTTAATTTCAACATTTTTTTCTGGGTTTTCAAAATATTTTTATAAAAATAAGAAACTTCCCTTCAATTGCTAAGAAAATTCGTATATAAAGTAGTTTTGTAATTGTGTAAAATTGTATGCACAATTATGTAAATTTAGTGTCGAAAAGAATACAATAAAAATCTATTGTCAAACTAAACAATTATATATATATATTTTTTGCCCTATGTACAAAACCCAATCAAAGTCCTGCCGCATTCTAAAATCCTTCATTTACCCGTCAAAAAAATATCTTTATTCCATAATAACATGGTCATGGTCATAGCCATTTCCGCACATTATAGATACTCTGGAGAATGCTCTCATTAGTACAAATAGTGTTTACCTAACGACCATACATACTCGAAAAGATTAAAATACGTAAGTACATGTTTGTTTTCCTTTACTTTACACAGACGTACATTGCACAGCTATAAAATGTTCCATTTTTTTGTTTTGCTTTTAAGTCCTAATAAGACGAGTATAGAATTAGATAAAGTCTTCTCCCAATCTACACTTAAAAATAGTTTTTAATAAATTGTCACTGTAAATGACTCGTCCTCGTTTTTTATCAAATAAATTTAGAATATTTGTGTGGAGCGTTCGAAGAAACTATTTATAATTCACATGAATGAATGGTGGATCAAGGAAGCACCCCTGCTTCTTTTCACTAATTTAAAACGTTCAGATACATAAAAGACTTCTAAAGGTGAATAATATACAAAAAAAAACTAAAACCGTCCACAGTCTGGTGTGAAAAATGTTGGTCGAAATGATCCTCACTGCGGGTTAGTAAGCACTCTTGAGGGGTTTACACATTCACTATTGCGCGCGAAGGCCTAAAGCCTGAAATACAATGAAAACGACACGACTCTGTCGTCCACATTTGCCGACATTTGTTGGAAATGCAATTTATTTGCTTTTAAAGCTTTCTAGAAATGAATGAAAAGGTAAGGTGTCCGTAAATGGGGAACACCCCTGAGATTATGCCCATTACCTCTGAATGATTCCCTGCCCCGGAGCCCCGGAGTCGATATTAGAGTCCAAGGTGAATAAAAACTATATCGGCAATTTTAAGTCTCTTTTCCAATGAAATGAGGCCAACAAGATTAACCCGGTCACGACAGGGTGGAAGGATCATAGTGTTCAAACGCAAATCTAATGAAATTATGTTGATGTGGCCAGCATAGAATAGATTCCATACTTGGGACGCGTATTCAAATAGCGGTCTGACAAACGAGTTTTATGTATATTGTTAAGGAAACCTGAAAATTAGAAAACTCCTTGGACAAGCGTTCGATGAAGCCAAGCATAGAATTACTGGAATGCCTCAAGAGATGCACAATGTCATTAATTCAAAGGACAAAAATAAGAGGGCCTAGATGACTACCCTGAAGCACACCATACGTGGCCTCAATGACCCTAGATTGAGAACCACAGAAGACCTAATAGGATCAGATAGGTATAAAGAAATCCATTTCAACAGCAAAGTTGGAAAACCCTCTGCCAGGCGGGAATTTTAGTAATATCGACATTAAGTAATTCAATCACACGTGATCGATAATTGTCAGTGTCGTTACCGCGGAAGCCACCAACTGATTAAAACAGATACGAGAAATTACGGGTACTGTCACCAGCAAAAATGTCAATTAGATTGGAGGTAAGAGATAAGAGATCATTAATGAAATGTAGAAAGACACTGAGGGTGGCATGCTGACATTTATGTTATAACCGTTAGAGATGACACTGTCACCAAAAGTGCTTTTTGGTGCCGATCATGGATTAGGTGGGACGTCTCGAGGTATTTTAATAATTGTGCGTTGATAAGTTTCATAACCCTTTGTCAGAATCGAAGGGATTGTTACTGGTCTGTAGTTGAAGGGAACTGATTAAACATGCAAGAGTTCCCATAACAATACAGAAATACTTTTTAAATACGATGAATGAAATATTTTCGTTAGAAGTTTAAACAGAAAAGAGGCGTAGCCGTTTAGAAACAGGGGCGAGATGTCGTCAGTTACAAATTCCATACAATCTCTTGATGGCCAAAACACTTCACCGCGAACTCACTTTGGAGCAGTCATTGTGTTCGTAATTGTGCCAAGTTATTAATTACTGGCAGAAGTCCGCATTACGATCCCAGTGAATGTGCAAGAAATAATTGTTTTTTGTGTAGATTTTAAAGAAAAACAAAACCATTCTGAACTCAGGAAAAAAGGAAAAGAAAAACAACAAAAGCCAATAATGATTGTCAAAGTTTAGTTTTTTAATAACTCAAAAATCTAACAAGGCATTTAACATCAATAGGAAAAAATAAATAAATTATAAATACTAAATATTTTTCTATTCTCGCAAAAAAAGCATCTTAAACTTAACAAGATTCATCACTTTTCCTAAGCCAGACCCTCGATCCTTTCGCTTTTAGTATAAACGGGGGAACAAAGTACGAAAAAGGAAATAAATAGAATTCTAAATTGAACAGAGGATTCGAGAAAGACGTTTTACAAATATATCTCTTACTTATCAATATTATATCTCCTTTTTCAGTTTTCTACAAGAGTTTATAAATAACTTACTTCGAAATTGGTGTTCTGAGTTATTTCTTACATTAATAATATTTAGATGTTTGTTCGTGTATAGTTCTGTCTCTTTTTAGCTATACTCCCTCCTCCTGGCAAGTGCTAGTGATATTTCGGATGATGTCGCTATAGCAGAAAAGGCTCGCTATTATTCTATGTCCGCGACTGCACTTCGAGACAATATATAAAAATGCTGTCGAAAAAACTAAACCCGCGGACAAGATAAAAGCAAGAAAAAAAATCAAGTCAAATGTGATCTACAGCACGACCCGAACTTGGGATGTTGCACCAACCCTCAAAATATTCGCAACTATTGAAAATCCTCCTCAAACTTGTTGGTGCTCACTGTCAGTGGTGGTGGATGGTGCGGCTTCGGTTCTTTCCGCGTCTAATCTCTTCAAATACAGGCATAACGCCCTATGGATCAGCTCATACTGCTCAGAATTTTGCACCATCCCGCCACGTTGTAGACGCAAGTTGCACACGATCCCAAGAACGTCAACATTGACGAAATTTTTATGCAGCAAACTCTTCTGCAAATTACCACCACCTTTTGTGCTATTATCTGGCGGTTCAGCGGTGACTTGCATTAGAGACGACTTCATTTGACGCAGCCCATTTAAGATTGCCGCCAAACACCCGGTTCGCCCAATACCAGCTGAACAATGGATAATGGGCAAGGGTTGATTCTCGAGGTATTGCTGATTGCAGGAAACCTCCTGAACGCTGTCCCCACCATCCTCAGAGAACTCCAATTCACAGTGACCATCTAGCAGATGTAAACTCATATCTAGGAGGACGTTTATGTCACTAGGTGACCGGTGATCCGGCCAGTCAGGGAACCAGTAATGAAAGCAAACGAACTTTTGACAACGCTGCTTAAAGATTACCGGGTCATAACCTATCGTCGTCAAGTCGTCCACCTGGCAGTACAGGCAGACCAGCTTTCGAATGGTGAAGCCATTCTTTTTCCTAATGCCGCAGTTCTTAACAACGAACCAATTCACTTTTGGCAATTGACTAGCGAGCCCCTCGTCGCTGATGACAACTTCAAAAGGGATCTCCCCGGAGGCGTCATTATCGCTCTTACGAGTGTCAAGGATCCGCTCATAGAACTCGACCAGAGGGCCCGAGTCAATCTTATCGTTCGCACTTGTTATCAAAATGGCCTTGTCCTCGTCGATCGGAAAGTACACCGAGCACTTTTGCCGATTGTTCTCGACAAAGTTCGTCAGCATGAAGATTTTCTGACAGAAGTTATTACCTGAGTCATCTGAATTGCTAGCCCTTCCACTAATACTACTGCTACAATTACTTTTCGTGGTGCTCGCGTTGCCGAGGGCTACTGGAAGCACACCCCTGTTGCTGCCGATCGGTGTCCTAATCTTGTCCGCCGCTGCTGCTGTTACTGCCCTTGCAGTTATTGGGCATTGCTGCTGCTGTTGCTGCATTCCCTTTGAACGGAACCTCGCGACGTTCTGGTGGACCATGAGCCAGTACTCGTAGATCGTGTTCGACATTGGTCCTTGCGTTGCTATGTAGCTGTTTTGGGTGTAATCTGGCCCCTGCGATTAAAATTAAAATTAAATTTGGGTTTTCTTTTAAGGGGTCGTTGGGAGGGGTTACATTGTTAGGCAACACACACAAAAAATAATCACATATTCCAGCAATACATCCAATAAAAGCCATAGGAACAACCGACCATGAACTGGCTTGAAAGTCTGGTACATGTACATCGACCCATCTGAAAAAAATACAAATTCCTCTTTCGTCTGCTCTAGCTTCCAAGGCAGTACTACCATGGAAAAATGCTCACTTTCCAGTAGGAGCTGCACTTTCAAGCTGTGGAGAGCAGAAAAGGAAACAATATCTATCCGACGAGATCAGTCTCAGCAAAATAGTCAGACCACTTACAACCACACATACCCGACCTCATACTTTTATACTTTCCAGGACTGACACAGTTAAAAGGAAGTGGAACCAGGAATTGGTGTTAGGGGACAACTTCAAATTTACCTTGATATAGTTGGCGTTAATGTACGGCTCCTGTACATGACCAGGCTCACAGTCCAGAATCACTCTGGAGTGCTCGTTCGGAAGGATCGTCTTGTAGCGGTTTTTGGCTTGTGATCCAAAAACTAGAGGCTTCTCCTGATAGTTCGTCGGCAAATCCCAAAATTCTTGGTGCAGGTTGCGCAGGAGGAGTTTTTGTTCATCATCGTTCGGCGCCTCTAAGTTAATTGTGATGTCGATAATATCGTCGTTCGCACACTCGTCCGCAATGTTAAGCTTAGGGGCATTGGAGGCCACCACAATCTCTTTCTCGACATTGTAGCTCTTCTCGAATATGAAGTTTAACTTGCGCAAATGATCGTCGTCCAGAACGTTGGTGGCGTTCTGCAGTAGCTGGATATTGGCCAGGTACATTTTGAAGTCTTCCGAAGTGGACTGTGGGGACAGCGGCTTCGTGGTGATGTTTCGAACGCCTGTGCAAGAGCATAAATTACTTTGACCAAAGCCGTTCAGTTTGGAGGAACCGTTGTTACCAACTCCGTCGCCGCTATCATTATAGTTTAATTTTGGCTCGTAGATGTTCTGAGACGATGGAACCTGTTGCTGCTGAAGCGGGTGGGGTTTGAGATCGGAGACAGAACCGAAGCATGTCTTCGTTGAGTTACGGACGTGCGTCTGATTCAACCTGGAGCATTGCGTAATATTGTTGAGGTTCTCCGAGCTCAAGAACTTGCGGTACTTGGTCGCTGTGGAGTATTGCAGGTCATACTGCTCTTGAGATTCTTGTTCTGTGCGCTGCTCCGGTACCAGGTTGATTTCGTAATCCATGGGATTGGTGTTAACGCTGCTTAGACTACACGCGGAGCCGCGCAAATTGCAATTGGATATGCTGAGGGCACGATTCTGTATATTCAGCGTAAGACTAGCGTTGGAGTTACGTCGCTCAAGAAGACCCTTCTTTGCAGCAGTGCCACTGCCGACGCTGTGATGGGGTTGGGACTGTTGCTGGTGTTGCAAGTGGTGGGGGTGCTGCTGTTGGTGTTGCGTTGAAGATATATTAAGCGAGCTATGACTGTTAAACCGGTTCAGATTCATGCAGGATGATCCCTTTATGTTCAGGGTCAAGCTGGTGTTCGATCCGCGTCGTTGGAGGAGATTTTTCTTGTTCGTCATCGTAGTTGAGCCTGCCTGGCCCGCTAGAGATTGCTGATTAAGGGTCGTCTGCCTGTTCGTTGTTGCTGAGTGACTTAAGTTGCTACTTGAGCCAGACAGGTTACATTGAGAGGTCTGCAGGTTGTTGTTGCCCAAGCTGTAGTTAGATACACTCAGACTCTTCGTCAAGTTACCCAGAGACCCGTTGAGATTCAGGCTGAGGCTGTGATTTGAACCGCGACGCTGGAGAATGCTATTCCGCGGAATTTTTTGCACACCTATTGCATTTACACTAGGCGTGCTGCAGAACGTGGGCGTTACTACCAATTTTGTGTTCTTTTTATCGTCCTCCGAGTACTGCTGCTGAGTGTCAGTGGAAAAGTCATTTATTGTCATCACTTCTGGCAATGTCTTGAGGTTGTTATTTGACAGACTCAGCGACGATAAACACTTTTGGTTCTGTAAGTTGGCACCAAGCAAATTTGAACTACTTCCCGTGAACCCCGCCGCCGTACTGCAGGACTCGTCGTCCAGATCGCTCGACATCTCTCTGCTTCGAGGTATTCCGGCCCTCCTCCCCATCACAACCATTCCACTGTCCGAGTCCAAGTAGAAGTGCTCCTCGTCGTAGTACCCGTCGTCAATTGTGTTTTCATTAAAACTCCTAAGCTTTGAGATGAACCCAGGAGCCTTCTGCATGTTGTCGTGATCGAATGATGTCGACGGTGTGGACGTTGTTGACTTGCTCAATGCTAATTTTGTCGAAGTAGTCAAAAGTCGACTCTTTATGCTTTTGCCGGTCTGCAGCTTTCTCTCCGCGTTGGACAAGAGCTGCTGTTGCCGCTTTGGAGTGGTTGGGACTGAAATCGATGAGATTTTTTGCAAAGATGTTGTGTTACTGCTGGACATCTGATGCTGTTGCGTCGTGCCCATGTTACTGGATGAGGGTAAGCAGTAAATTATATTGGTATCGGACGAGTCCAGTGATATTGCCTTCTGCTTTGTTTGGGTCAAGGTAGGAGTTTTTGGTGTCTGTACGTTGGTGGTAACTTTGGTGTCCCCCATACTATCCGGAGGACCGTCGTCAAAACTACCCTCCGCTTTTATACTGATCGTGAGGTTGTTCTTATTTTTAGAATTGGATTTAGTAGTCGTATGTACAAATCCCTTTTGAGGGCTCTTTGTACTAGTGACGGGTGCGTCAGGGTCCTCTGCACTTCCATTCTCAGTCATACTATCGAACACGAAACAATCATCAACAAGTTTTGGTGACTGGTTCGCTATCTCGATTAACTCCTCCACGGGGATGCCAAGATTATCCTCGACAAGCCGCGCACCATCAGAATCTAACGAAATAGATTTTAGACGTGCGCGTCTAGTCGCTTGATTCGCCTGTGTCGAGAGGTTCGCCTTTGCCTTGGAAGGGGTGGTGGTTTTAGGGGTGAGTCCTGTTGACTCTCCGCCTTCTGAAGGAGCCTTTCGTTCCTCGTTAGTTGAATTAATGATAGCAGTCGACTCTGCTTTATTCACCTTATCCGGGGTCAAGCAGTCCACTTCTGGAAATTTGAAATAGTCTCCGTGTTTGTATACTGCAGATGTGAGCAATGGACTCGAATGACAATTTATCGGTAGAACTCCTGAAGAAACTGGCGGGTGGTTGGCACTATTTTCGCTGTTGTTCAGTATCTG
>QYTT01090906.1:11502-31291 GCA_006980735.1 Dasypogon diadema
GCTGTAGCGTCTGTTCTAGTAAACAGTGCTCCTCGTATGTATAGGCCTTAAATTCTATCTAATTTGGCTTGAACGTGACCAACAGAAATCATCAACAGAATGTCACTAAAGGCAGGTATAATTCCCGCATTATTAAACCGGTGCATCACAAGCAGTCTAAAATTTGAGCTTCTGTGGAAGAAGCCCATCTGTCAAACAGTTGCAAAACTGAAGGCCTGCAGAAACTGAAGATTCACAAAATCAACAGTATGCAAAGCCACGTCGTCATAACCAAGCTAATTGTTACGCCTCAATTTGGATTGTATTGGAATAGTATACAACCTTGGATATAAAAAAACTAAGTGAATAACTTGCAGAGAGATGCCTAATTTCGAATAGGTCTCGACGGGTCACTGGAAAGCGCGCTTGTAAATCTGTGCTATCAGTCACTCTTTGACCTCCCTTTAATGAGAGATCTTTTTTTAAGTTGGCAGAATAGTAGCATTTAGAAATATTTCAACAGCCAACTAAGAAGCCTGTTACCTATTCCTACTAAATCTTGTGTTAACCATAAACCGAATCTTCAACTTGCCACGATCTACTTGTAATTTGGAAAGAATCTCGAAATTAAAGAATGAATTACGACAGAAAAGAAAATAGCGCCCCACCTTGCGGACATCCTCTTGCGACAATACCTATCGTACACATTTCCTCCTTTACCACACTCATCAGCGCAGATTCTGTTGATTTACCGGCTTGATATGCATACTAGGCTCTAGTTTCCCTCCACTTTACTGGTGTCTACCCTTTCGCAAAGTAGGCGACAAATATTCCCCAAAACCTTCATGCATTAGCCTCTTTCCCACACAGATCCAGGGATTTTAAAGGCGCGAGAAACTGCATATGACGCTTTCTAGTCCTTCCAAAGACACCGTCATTTTTGCTGCAACTCAGTCTAATCTCATGGCCACAGCTTCCTGGGAAGTATATCTCCATTCGAATCTTGTCCACCTTCTTCAATATTTCCGTTATTTTGTCGGAAAAGTCCAAATTTGAAGGCCACAAGGAGCCTCCCGCAATTCTTCCTCAAAGTGGCAATTAAGTCACAGCAGAATAGCGATACTATTATATTGCTCGTAACCACAACGTAGTGACTCCTGTTCTTGGTTAAATACAACCAACTCTTCCTCTGGCAGGAACCGTCTGCTCCATATAAAAATAGTTGGTTCAAAGGTACTCGCCATGCTATTACATGGCTCGTGGATCTCCTTTTTCATCGATGACCACGATATCAAAGGTAATAAGGGACACTTTACGCGTCCACTGCCTAGGCAAAATCTGTATCCGCCTCAGAAGTGCAGAGCTTTGGAATGGTGTGACATTACGTTGTTCTTTTCCTTTTCATAAACACGCAGCTGGTTGCCGCTTCCTCGTCTACTCCAGTCTTGTATACCGGTATAAGAACGCTTGAAGCCCTTAAGTTTTGTACCTCTGTGCCCTTAGGACAATTTCTCAGAGTCTTCATCGGACGCAACCGCTGCATCAAGAACCACTGCATCGGGAACCACTGCATCGGGAACCACTGCCACAGCACAAATTATCCACTTGACCATTTGCGCCACAAGGGATACTCCGAAAACTTTGATGGCACCTCGCTCTCAACACAGCTGCAATATCTCATACTTGATATATTTGGGTGGGATCCTCGGCCCTGATTTTAAAAGAAGTGCTACCAACTTCCCAATGACGCATCGCGAAACTTTTCAAAAAGGTGATAGAGTCCTCGTTGGGAACTTGCATGAAATTTGTAAAGACATCACATCCGTCGGGAAGCTAATAGATGTCTACCAAAAATCTCAGTCGCTTCAAGTATCAGGTTCTTGGTGGATTCCTGATTAATGGTGAAAGTAGAAAATAGTTTCTTACCACCACTTATTAAAAATTCCCGCGGGATATTGAAGCATGTGTAATGCAGTTGTTTCAAAGTTTCTCTAACTTCTTCGAAATAATTTATCTAAAATCACATTCAAACGAATCATATCCCACTTTCCAGAAGAAGAAGGGCCAAATTCCAGGTTATGAATTTTTAATTTAAATCTATCTATTCTTAAAGTCTTAAATGCTTCTCGAAAACTAGCCATTATTATTACTCTGATTACACTCGTTATCCTGATAAAAAGCGGAAATCTGTGTCTCCTCCAAGAGCACCCTTAATTCCACGCCACTGTTCACTAAACCTTGCGTCGTTCCAAATTACGATTTCATGCCATTAACTGTCTAATTGCTGTAAGGCTTTTGGGGTAGCAGCGATCCACGGGAAGAAACAAATAAATTTCCACCAACCCTTAAACTTTTCGTATTGCACCCCATATTCAAGGGGTTCGAGAAAAACGCATCAGCAGGAGACTGGCTTTTTAAAGGAAAAGGAAGTAAGGAAATTATAAAAGACAACCGCCATGGGGCATGAAAACAATAAACCCAAGGTGGAACCACCCTTACAATTTCAGGGTAATACAAGAGACAATTGCGTCACGGAGTGTCACCTTACGGTGCGAAACACTGATTCTAGCGGTGGCTGCAATTTTATATCGAGAGTGTTCAGCATTTTTTCGCGTAAATTATATTTGGTGGAAGTAACCCCTATATTTAAGGTGATGGTGTTCAGAGCTGTGGGTGACACTTTAATTTTTTGAAGTACATGGTAGAGTCGAGGTTTTGTTTTTAAACGCGATTTTAAGGCTTTAAAATTCCAACAGTAGTGGTCTTATTCCTGAGGAGAACAGAAGGAAATCGTTTGATAACACCAACTCAGCAGTTATCGAAAGTAAGAGGGAGTCAAATTTTCAACTCCTGATTCCATGAGATATACCCGCGATTGCTGTAACCCTGACATACGGAGCCTTATCCTAAAACTGTAGCAGAACGAAGACAAAGAGGTGTGAAAAATTACTTTCCAGACAGAGCAAAGAAGTCCGCGCGGAAAATTTATTTAACCCAACCTCCTCCGTTTCTTACTTAACAAAGTTTGTTGCGGAGCCCCATCTAAATAGGGTAGGGTGGCTTTGATTAATGTGATAGGCTCATCGAATCGAAAACTGTGCAATCGCTGTGCGATATAAATCACCCCGAGAAGGCTGCTAAAATCCTGCCAGGTACGCACTGGTATGTATTTAAGCGCGTAACTTTGGTCTGGGCCATGTGTTCTTGGTCACATGCCAAATTGAAGATTCCTCAAAGCGACAGCCAGGCGAAAAGAATCAAGGACTAGTAACGACAATGTCTTACGTCTACGTCCTCTCCCCTCAGTTCTGTTTCTGTACTTTCGGTTTTATTGTCACTCCGTTTTAGACAAGACCCATCCATGGAGTGTCTCCCACCACCTTAAAGTGTCATTTCATGTTAACAAATACACACACGACATTTGAAAAGCAAAATCCCATGTTATCCCTCCTGCGAAGATCACACCAGGTCCTGGGAGTGTACTTAAAGAAAAGTAGAGGAAAAGTATAAAAACACAAATGACGGATGTGGATTGCCTGCGCCTTTATATTTTTCGGGCAGAATTTCTCAAGGGCCTATTTAATACGAAACCCGGAAGAGTCTACGCATTTGTAGCACCCACACTCATCTTGATTTCCGTTTCGCATATAGCTTGAGGCGAACGACATGTCAAAGGACTCATGCATACCAAGCAGAAACCAAAACATGTAAGCCCAGATTCCAGGTGCGGGGGTAATTCGGATGTGTCAAGCGATTTCAAAATTGCCAAAACTACTCCATGAACGTGTACTAATGATTCCAGGAGCTCAGTGGACCTGCTCCTGTGCGTGGGTATTTGATAAACCTGCACATGCAAATGAGGATTTCAATCACAGCCCTGCCGGTGCCCCCCGTCCCCTGGCTTTAGTATCGAACTGTGCTCCTGCTGGCATTACATGAGTTCCACGTGTGATAAACTCTGGTTTTTGATTTCCTTTTTGAACACTCCCAAATGACTTTCAGAGGAGGAAGCGCAACAATGCTCCACACCCAGTCCTGTTTATTACGGATCCACCCGAGATAAATGTGTCGACCTTCGGAATAAAATCAGAATCGCGGCAGCTCAAAAAGATTTCGTAATTTCAGGCGAGGAATGAATTGGATTGGCGTTAATTAAACGACTTAATTAGCACACGTTCAGGTGTTCTTTTTGACGTGGTCGGGCGATAATTCAAGCAGCTCCTTGGGTACCAAAGGTGAAATAAGTAAGATTGATTGGCTTTTATTATGGCGATTTATTGCCGGAGGAATCCTTGCAGCCTTGGCTGGTGACACTGTTAAGTTTGGGCTCCTTTTCATGTGTTTATTTCACTGTTTCTTGTGAATGTATTTACCAAATTATGGCAAAAATAGAATTTAAATGGGGCTAATTATTCATGCACTTAAAACGAATTCAAGACTTTGGATTTCCCCTGACAACGTACCAAAGAAACCAATTGCGGTGCAGTGGAGGTGGAGGTTAATAATGAGATTCTCGTGTGCTCTTATATATATATATATATCACGGTTTGCCTGCTGCGATGCTCATGTATCCATCTAAAAAGATTATACCATTATCCTAAGTATGTCGAAGTAATGAGATTCTTAAGTCAAGGAATGCAGAATTTAGTCCGGGAATTTTAATTTATGAGGACATTTTTGTATATGCCAAATTTAAGCTTACCTCGAACTTTTTAAGAATCTATTTGTTCACTTTATTAAAAAGACGTTATGCGGTAATAGAGTGCCTTAAGGATGGCGTAGCCAATAAACCTAAGGCAGAATTTAAAAAAAAACATATAAAACCCCAGATGAACACATTAAGTGTAAAGTTCACAGGATAAGATAAAAAGAATCTTGATGTTGGAACTGGCGGTGGGTGTTTAAGATTTCTTTTGGTCCAAAAGAGATCCCGTACAAGAGAATAATCTGAATAGAATGGCTGAGCCACACTTTTTTAAGGTATTGCCTAAGTTCAGAAGGACAACCCTATGATGCACACAACACAGCTTAGACGAAGGGACATTTTTTGAAAGAAGAGGTTGGGAATTATTTATATAATCTGCAGATGCAAATTAAACCACAATTTTTAAAATAAAATTGTACTGTGCAACATCCCAGTGGCTTCGTATGTTTAGTATCTATTAGTACCCAAATATCCAAGTACCCATCACTGTGCCCTTTGCAGAAATTGAAGTAACTCTTCAGAGCTATGCCTCAGCCTGCTCGGCTACCGGGCGAAAAATTTAGTCCAAGGGTCCTAGCCAGGTTGACCTGGCGAAACTCAGGATGCCCTTCTACTTTTTCAGTTGCTTCATCCAGTTCATCAACAAAGCGATTTGGAAATTTTTTATACCCTAGATGTGGGGTATTATAGCTTTGAGCAAACATTTGCAGCGCATCGTATATTGCCATTAATGGGAGAAGAAAAGATATCGTTTAATAGGTATCCGTCTGTCTGTCCGTCTGTCTGACTGTCTGTCTGTCTGTCCGTCTGTCTGTCTGTCTATTTGTCTGCGAGTTATCTCACGAACGCCTTATGCTAGAGACTTTAAATTTGGTACACGTATACTTTATTCAAAATGAAAGATCAAGTTCGTAAATGGGCCAATTTGAACAACACCTTCATAGAGTTGCCATATGAAACCTCCAGCTATGTCAAATAAAAAATCGATATTTTCCTTCTAAATCAAAGAACGCTCCGAAGTATATGGATAAATTTCGGCACGCAAGTACTTTAGTAAAATCTAGTTATCCTGGCAGAAAATTAACCAAATCGGCCAACACCTTCAGAGGGTTGCCACATGAAAGTTTTATTTTTTAAAGCCGGAAATGTAAATTTTTTTCAAAAGTTTTTGCCAATGTCATGGAAATTTACATATATAGGTTTTCGAGGTCGCTGTTTGCGAATCCAGAGTCGGATTTCTTAAATTCCAAATGGCGGATCCAATGTGATGGAGAAGATTTTCTAAACGACAATGGAATGTTGACAAAATGACAGATATATAGGTTTTTGGTGCCGATAATTACGAATTTGACGTTAACGCTTGAGAATTCAATATGGCGAATCAAATATGGCGGTCGTAAATGTTAAATTTGTTCAAGTGTTTCTCGATTATCATGAAAATAAATCGTCAAATAATTAAAGATTGATAACCCAAACCAGTTATAGAAGACGTGGATTTAATAAGGCCTCATTTCGGCCGGCCGCCTTCCAATGATTTATAATCAGAGTACTTTGGCTTTTGATGAGAGATAATTCATTGTTGTATATGGAAGGCTGGAAAGGATGAAAATTTTAGAAAGCTCAAAAGAACCCTACAGCTTACGGAAGAAAACGGTTTAACTATCGCGTAGCCCGAATATAAGTTCCTAAAGATTAGTGGCATATCATTGAAAAAGGCGGTATTAAGCCATCTAATCAAAAGATAGCCGCGATACAAAATTTCCGACCTAGTCCAGCAAGATTAGTTTAATCTTTTAAAAGAGAGGTTATTTTCGGAACCAAGACTGAAGTTATATAACCCTGATCTTGAGACCCAACTGCACACAAATACCAGCCAAGTTAGGCTCAATACTGTACTGCTGCAAAAACACCTGAAAGCTTAATCAGGTAGTTTATCTAAGCCTTAACACTTCAGACCCAGACAACGTTAGTCCAGCTTTGAGTTACAAACGCTGGCAATACTAGATCCCTGCTTCGGTTAAGGTTCGCAATTTTTACTGACTGTAAAGCTTTTTAGAAGAAGTAAGCCGTAGAGTTGCCAGATGTTATCTTTTCCTAGAGGAATTAAATTGTGGCAAATTTCACTAAAAATTAGTATTAGTAAATTTAACAGCGTCCTTCATCCTTAAATATTATTATTAGAGAACCAAATAGTCAGCCTCACTTAAACCTGGAAAAAAGTGAACCGAAGATATATTTGCCACGAGCCATTTACAGGGAGGCTGTTCGATACTATCAGCGTTCGCCTCGCGTGCAGAAATCGATGAAAGGTCTTATACACTCTACATGCCTTCCAAGGAGCCAATGCTCTGTAATAACAGACGTGCTGTTAGTTGTGCGGTTATGCCTCCTCCTAAGCAACGAAGTTAGTGTCCGAGTGCAAATTTTTGATCACAGCTGTCTTCAGGTTTCTCAAATAACTATACTCATCCATCTATCGTTATTTCCTCTAATACCCTATCGACTGATTTCTCTCTTTACCGATTCTAAAAGACTACCAATGGATCTGTCCGCTAGAGAAGTACCCATACTTGAGATTCTTCTGGCAACCTCATTGGCTATCTTCTTTGCCGATACGATCCTATAATCTCGGACTCAAAAAATGACCTTTAAATAGTCCCCTAAGGTGCGTCACAATTATACTTAAAATTCTGATCTTTTAACAATTCCTCTTATGCTATCTTCTTTGGATCCATTCCATTCCCATTTTTCGAAACTTCCACCAAATTCTATTGAACCAAAAGTCCTAGTTTTTGATGAATTCTGTATTGTTGTCATAGGACGCTTTCTGATATTAAAGGCACTAAAATTGTTCGTGCTATCTGGACTTATATTTGATGGTTCACTCCTTAATTTTGACTTGACACGTTTTCATAGCTGCTGATTGATAAAATTTTGGCCTTTCAATCCAAGGAAATGTGTAATTATTTTGTTTTTTCCAGTAAGAAGTATCTACCTATAATCGTCGGTTGACGGACATTCGCTTACTATACTTAACTGATACAAAGAGTTGGGCGTCGGTTCTATTCATTATTGGGAGATATTATTAATCAAAAAAAAAGTTGTGCCCTTGGATTTTTAAAAAGGTGTAGCCATCTCTAACATCCAAATATATCCAGCATATTCGAAGTTAGAAATACCTACATTGGGAAACAGCCTCAAAGTCCCTCACCGGAAGCGAGAGAATCGAGTCGTTATCGATAGGCTGATCGGCCATAGCAATTCTATTCAGTTTCCTATCGATCAAGTTAGTCTGGTCTAGCTAGTGAGCAAAGAAGCATCCTCCCCCGCGTCAATCATCAAATATTTGTATAATAAATCTTTGTAGTTAAGTAACCGGTGTTTTATTAATTCTTCGGTGAAAACAAATTGTCATAGCCAGCACCGCCACAAAAGGCTCTCAAGAGAGGTTAACCTCTGGATGTCGCAAAGCACCTCAATTGAATTTATATAAGAAACAATTCTGGAGCATGTCTTGCTGTTTGGTAACCCTTTTAAGCACTTTACGAAGCTGTCAGTTGAAATTTCCAAGTTTTTTTATGCCATTTTCCCTGGAATAATAATTTAAGATACCCTTTCCTATGCGATTGTAGTATTTTCCTTTATAGTCTATTTTTGATCCAACATCCGTCCTATTTGTTATAATTTTATATCGGTTCCAGTGATAGGAAATGAAAATCAAAAGAGGATTTCTTCCGTATAAACAAGATCCTCCTATACTACTACTCAACAAAGAACTCCACAAAAATACCAAAATGGATTTGAAAGTCTTGATGGATTTAAGGACTTTCTTAAACAGCAATCAATTCAGAGGCAACATTTATACGGAGCTAAAATTATTTCCTGGTTTATCCCTGGAAAACTGCTTTTTTACGGAGCGTAGCCTTTAGACCTTGTACACACCACAATCTTATTATAAATACAACAAATTTTTCCAATAAATCCTCCTAAAATGCCTATTCGAAAGGAATACCAAGCTTCATTTTTCTCATGACAATATTCATTCCTAGGCAATTTTACTCCGACAACAATACACCCTCATTGAAAATCGTCTCCACCACCATCAGAATTTCCAACCACCTTCAACGCACGCCACAATAATCATCCCTCCTCCAGCAGAATTTGCACTATTGAGGACAATAAATCAAAATCGCTTTATATACGATTATTATGAAAAATTCCAGTTGAGCCATCGTTTCCTTTACTTTTTAAAAAGAGCCGGCGGCAACAAGAGGGACATATTGGAGAGCAGCCTTCAGACACAATAGGAATGCACTTAATATCATGGACAAAAGTGGTTCCTCTCGAGATGGCAGTGTTATGCTGGAGGTAACGATGGCAACGATTAAATTATCTCGCGATACAAAGATTAAGCATCCCCCGTCCCATGGTACCGCAGTAGATGTATAGTGGCAGTAACTTGGCCGTCACAACTGGAGACTAGACTAAAGGAATTATCTGCATGTGATGCAGATCATCTTTCACGGGGTCCTCTTTGTCTGCGCGCATAACTCTGCGGTTATATTCTTGACTGCGGTTTATCATAAGGAACTGTGTAGAGTCGTTGTCCTTGTTGCTGAATTTACCCTTACCCGTTGAGCGTAAGGGATCAGTTGTAGTGATGATAGATATCCAAGGGTAGCAGTGGAGAACACTTACGTGTAATATGAAGTACGTGTTACATAATCGGTGTCAGGGGATATGCCCGACAGCAATAAATACTGGTCTGTTGACAACCGTCAACCGCATTCCTAGCACTTCATATTCCCCCAGATACAAACTTGATGCTGGATTTATTCCAGTGCTGCAGATGTTGCGAGTTTTATGTATTTCTGCTTTTTGTCACTTCTTTGAACGCAATTTACATCCGGGTGAATTCTGAACAAATGTTGATACACTAAAATGCTGACTGGAGTAATATCCTTTAAAGTAGAGTAATAGAGGCAAATGAAAGGATATTTTTCTTATGTTGATGCTACATCCATGACACATCTAAGTAATAATAGTAAATTGCAGGTTTGATGGCGCTCATAGCATTCATTTCGTGGTTTACAATTCGCCTTTCTCGCCTTTCCACCCGGCATTTGTTTTCTTTTTCTGGTGTAAGTTTCCATTTGTACATCCCACTCATCACACAGTTCTAACCCTTCTTCAAGTGATTCTGTGACCAGCAATTCTTGATTCCTCAAAAAATGATTTCGCAGAGGTTTTAAATCATAACCGGTATTGTAGAAGTTTGTAGGTGCTTAACGATGTTTTCGGAAATATTTGGTTTTTAAAATCCAAGCAAGCTCAAAACACCGAAAGTACAAATTCCATCACTTGATCGTTAATTATATTCTGCAACGCTTTCCCTAGTTGCTCGCTTCAAACAAATAACAAACACCTCCTAAATTTCAACTTCCTCAACTGGGAGTTTAATGGACGGTGTCCACTGCAAAACCTGGTAATAATCAACTATTAAATACAACAGCAGACGATTTTGCATGGCACTTGATGTATTTTGTCTTTTATTGAAGATGACTGTGTTATACGCTTGGATGGTCTTTTATTTCATTCAGGCTATTTTCAAACAGATTCAAAGTCGAGACTCAAGCGGGCCTTATGCTATAGATATCCAAAATTTAGTCATCAAGGACACCTGGGGACCGACTGAGAGAAGTCAGCAACACCAGATTTCTAGCCAACAACGCACGCTAGTGAATATAGCCTCGCTACCAGGGTTTCTCCTTATCCCTTTTATTGATTTTCTGCCGCTCCTCTTCATCATTTTCCCAAAATAAATTTCTGTCTGTGGACAAAGGATAAAGGGTAGATAGTTCCGAACCCACCCCACACTCACCGCAAAGTTGGCCCACGAGCATGCCACTGCCCCTCTCTCCTCAAAGGGCCAAATAGATCGGACCTGACATTTCCTGCGAGTAGCTTCCGGAAGAAATCCTACTACTGGGTCTCGCCCATCACTAGGGTAGGATCATAGCTGGAATCTTCTTGAGACTGACAGCTTCTTCAGTCATTCTTCGGTCTCTCGTCAGTGCTGAGCGTCGTGTCCTTCACATACGTATAGAATTTTCCAAGACTCGCTTGAGTTTCTTCTCAACAGAGCCAACCCTAGCGGTATTCCAACAGCTAGCCCACAGCAACTAGAACTAGTCTCCAGGTTTGAGAACTTATTTGTTTCTTTTTTGCAAGATACTCTATCCTTCCGTCTTTAGTTTTGCCAACCAAACGTTATCAGATGGTTAACTTTGTGTCGATAACCACACCTCCACTATTGGTGCCTCTGAACCATTACTTCTCCTTTGCTGATCGAAGGCCCTGCTAATTTAGTCGTTTTAAATAATTATTTTCAGTCAATGAAAGAAAGAAGAACATTTAGACCACGGATCTAATCCAATCCAAAATGGCCCAATAAATTTATTGAGGGGCATAGAAATGCAAATGTTGATGGATACTAATATTATATACATTGACGAATTCCATGAATCTTTTTAAACGACCTTCTTTAAATGGTTAATTTTCTAATTCGAGTGGTTTCCTTGTTTTATGCCTATGCTATCAAAAGTCTCTATCAGTTCATCTCGAGTTTTCATACACTGCATTGGAAGACACCAGTCTAACTACTCGTGTGAAGATCCAGAGCCAGTTTTGTCTTTTTCGTCTTTTTTCATTGCTTCCTATGTCCTACGTAGACTATTTTCTTATTAATTTCCAACTCATGATGACTTTCTACTTCTTAGAAAACCTTTTAAAATTTTTTCCTCTCCCTAAAAGTATTTAACAATAATCGAAATTCCAAACAGGAACGTGTCCCACGTACAAGCACCCCATAAACCACACACGTCAGAACTCTTTCAACTGAAACACTTACCAACTCCTCTCGGGCGATTAGTCTTAATTCAGTTCAAAAATAATTGAAATTTATTGCCCCCATTAAAAGGTGATCACGACAGATCCACTTCGATCAGAGCGTTCTACCAGAGACAGGATTCCTTCACTTCCAGAAACATAAAAGTGTCAAAAAGAGGAACGGATGACATCAGTCGCTCCCCAAGGTTTAATCAGTGCATCACCACCACAATGCCGCCACAAAATAGCTCGATGAAAGACACAATAAGGATACAGTCCCGAATCTCCAGTATATCTCCTCCAGACATAGTACTATTTTCAGCAGAAATGCTTCCAGCAATGCATCCGATAACAGCAAGGAAAGGGCTCCCGAAGATTTATATCATTTTTGTAATTTCAGAGCTGTCTTTTGGGGCTTCCCCAGGCATCGTAAAAAGGGGATGGATGTACCAGAGACAAAAACAAATGACACAAATAACATTTAATGGATTCAAGTAAATGAGGCGCACTTTAGTGGCGGGAATCCCTCTTGGATCCCTCTGGTTCAGATTGTGTCTCCTGGCGTTGGAGTTGCTTTCTTTTATTTTCCTTTGTTTTCCATGTCACGCCTCGATTTCCCTGTCACTTTCGAGTATCATCTAATGCAAATGGACTTGTCAAGCAATTCATATCCTATCACTTCCCATTGCGTCTAAAGTGATTTGACGGCACTTCCTTCATCCAAAGCTGGTTTCCCAGTAGCACAGTAGGCAAGACACAAATCTCCGTGCAAGAGCATTGCTTCTCTCGCCAAGGTGACGACGGAAGTGTCTAAATTTAGGTCTAAATCTGTGCTGGTGAATTTTCTACTCATAAATCATTAAGAGAGTCTCCAGCGCCAGACTAGCTTACTTTTGCATTACATTTGCTCAAGAATGACAGGCCGCAGTCGAGACGTCTATTATTGACAACTTTTTATGTCTCATTATTTTCGCGGAATTTTTCATTCTGCCCCAAGGCATGATAAGTACGGGGGTGAGTGTTTTCATAGAATAGACCGTCTGGAAAAATCCCAAAAATGAATGTCTATAAAACCCAACAAATTATTTATTTATGGAATTTTAAAATATCACTTAAACACGGGGGATGGCAACAAAAGTACTTCCGAAATAGAGCATCACCGCCTTTCAATGGATTTTTCTGTCCAATCCCCAGCTCAGGCTTAACTCATAGCATAAAAGCGTTCAATTCTTTAACAGGAGAGTGATGTGCTCTCTGAATTGTCCTTGAATAGGATAAGGACGGACCGCCACAGAATGAAGACAGGGTAGTCTTTTGTTGTGCTCTTTTTGGCTTAATTTAAAAGAAATCGCATCAAAGGACTCGTCCGTTCGACCCTTGACTGTTATGAGTTTTAAATTGAATGACCTGCACCCATTACCCTGTCAGTCCAATCTTCATCTTTGCTCTCGTCTTCCATTCAATTTGTCCGGCACTATTCATCCACCAGGTAACGAAAACGTAACGAAAAAGAAATTAAAAGTCAAGTATTCATCCCCATATTTTTCAGTTCCCTCTGGATATATCTCTAGATTTGGGCAAGGCAGGAATGAATCCTTCCTCTTGTGTCATTTTCTACTCTTCCATTTCAGCTGTCCCAGCGAACTGTACAAAAGCTAAGAGTAAGCGAATATTTCTGAAATGCTAATTAAAGCCAACAGGGCGCACTGAACCAAAAGAATACTTTGGACAGAATGAGGGCGTTCTTCGCCCCCTATTCATCAAGGACAGCACAGTCCAAACGTGAATTAATTATTTCGAACCGTCTCAGGGCTTAATTTTCCCCCCGCGATGTAAACAATCGAGAATAATCAGAAGAGCGCGAAGTCCTTGGGAAAACTAATAAAGAAATCTCCTCTTCCATTCCGCCAACGAACGTCGTACTCAGGGCTCACACTTGCTGCCTTCAATCTGGTAAAGAGGATCAGCGAAATGAGGCTTTCAATTTGTTCTGATAAAAGCGAAATTGTTTTCAATTGTTTAATGAAAATATTTTTAAAGTTTAATGATTACCGGGGTATTTGCGGAGCCTCTTATAGATTAAAGGGAGTTCTCACTACCACCTGAAATAAGGACGGGATTGGATTCGTTAGTCTTCTCCACTGCGGGTACTGTAAACACAAAAAATAAGGGGCTGTAATATAAATTACGTGTACAGAATGGATTCTTACAGGTCGTCGATCGATAGTTGGTCAAATAAATATATGCGATGTGGAAAGAAGTCTCTTCATACAGGTATAAGGTAGCGATCGGAGCACTTTCTACTATTCGGAGGTATCCAATTCCTGATCATACAGGATATAACGCATCTATAAACTTTTCTATGACTGTGTGGCATGGATGAAAATAAACCTTAAGCTTGCATCATCGGTGGATAGGGAGGTTAGAGTCATTTTCTTTACTCAACTGTGGAAGGGATATTTTGCCACTGAAACCCAAACCATAATTCTTTGAATAGAAGAACAATCCTAATTTTCTCTCCTCTTTAAGTACATAAAAACAGGCCAGTCATATTCAGAATCGTACAGAATTCATAAAAAGCAAGATAATGCCTCCAAGCATATTACCTTCGAGTGCCGTGTACATGTAATATTGATACTGCAAACCACAGTGGACGCATTTCTAGCCCTAGGTAAAGTTTCCAAGCTGCCACCAAACCCAGTTACCGACTCTTTGAAGTATATAGCAGACCAACAATATTCTCGTTGTTAGCAGGATCCTAGCAACTTAAGTCGCTTATATACCTAACATCGTTCACAGTTGCTGACTGTACTCCAGAAGGACGAAAGTGGTTTACTATGCCATTCATACCATAGTCGGTATTGATGGTTTTTCCATGACAGTGTTGAGTGAGCTTAGCCAGCAATTCTTTGCGAAATGTGCAGAGATCCAGAGAGATGGAGTGATCTATAAAAAATCTGAGAAGAGATTTCCTTAGAACATGAAGGATTCTCGAAACTACACTCTTCGACTAGGTCTTGTCTCGATTACGCAAGTGTGAAGAGTGCTCGATGGGCGAGTATTACGGGTTGGGATAAAATTACAAGGAATCAGACCAGAGTTTTCATGAGAACATTGTCCATTATAGTAACGATAAAAGTGCGTTAGGCATGCAACATTACGTCGATGCCCCAGGGATTGTGGAAGTAACCGCCTCATCGTTGTTGGTAAAAGACAGAACGCTATTAATGAAGAATGGCAAAGGAGTTGCTAGAGGAGAGGTGAAGACTAAATGGTGGGAATTTGTCAAAGGCCTTCGAAATGTTCAACCCGATCACCTCTGACTTCCCAAAGCTATGGAGATAGTGTTACCAATATTCGATAAGGAACGTCAACACTGGGTAAACATCGTAGTCAAAGCCATATTGTTGATTGGGAATTTAATGGAATGTCTCAAAGCATTTCATCAATTGCGCGTTGATAAGAGTCAAGATCGCATAACCAAACTGAACTGCCTCAAAGTAGATGACCATACATAACAATCTGCACACACCCGAGACAATAGAAATCTACCCTGGTAATTTCTTTGACGCTAATAGGATTTTTATGGGTAAATGTCGTACTGCAAGGGACTTTAGAAGTCTTTGTGTCCAACCAGTAGGTTATTTGATCGCCCCCATTCTGGCCTGCTTAGGCGTCTTAACTAAGGAAGTATAGAATTTTATGTGCTTTTTTGTGGTAGGTTTTTAACCAAAACAATTAATCAGGAATAAATCACATCTACCATTTCGAAAATAATAGATTTCATAAAATTTGGTATGACAAAGGCGAAGATGTGCTTAAAATCGCATATTCTTGAAAGCAACTATCGCAAAGTGACAAAATCACTACTGGTGATAATGATAATCCAATTTTCCAGATAGATTTGTTAGCCTGAAATATAGTCAGCCAGCTTTCCTATTATATCTAGTGAAAACTCATCATAGCCTAGTAATCTTGGATAGCGCTCTTTGTTTGTTTGGATCATAGAATAACGAAATCCTGTTCAGGTTAGTATTTTTTTGTTGATACCGATTTTTGTCTTAAGTAAGAAAAATTGCAAACATGTCACCAGTTTTGATGTTGAAGCACTAGAATAATTAAGTTTCTAGATGAACGACATACGTTAAACCTCTCTATCTTTTATTAAATACTGATCTCAAACCCATTAGGTTGGCAAAATTACTATACAACCTGTAAAATTGGAATTTGAAGTTCATTTTATCCTATATTTTATATTATATCCTGCCCGCTTTTACCTATCTCTCAAACATGAATTGTTATTAATGACCTAAACCCTAATGGTGCCATATGCAATCACTAGCTCCACATTGAAAATTTTCCCTGCAAGCAAAATCTACCTTACTTACACAAATCGAAGCATTAATTAGTGTCGTTTCACGGAACGAACAATTTGAAAGCGCTTATTAAAATTATATTCTATTCGACAGTGCAGATGTCCAGATCAATTCATTATCAACGCAATCAATCCCCTGAAAGGATTCATTTTGGCCGCAATTCGTTTCCCATCAGATCATAAATTTATGCGACAGTTCATAACTGGGAACCAACCTCTCCTGATTTCTCAATTTCAGAAGCGATAAATTATTTCAAAATTTATTCAGGAGTAATATTAACTGATACCCCCACCACAGGAGCGCGCAGACACACACATTCATATGGATAGACCAAAATACACACGGATACTAGCCGATATCTGCTTGAACAATTTTCAGAGGAAAATGGGCAAATGTCGCTTGGTCGCAGCCAAAAATTGCTCCATGCTATAGTCGTTCACAAGTGTCACAACAAGTGAACCTGCAACTCCATAACTCTTCACCCTCTCAACAACAGCTAAACCGTGTACAATTCATATTACTACAATGCCAACCTTATGCATGCCAACAAGAAGGTAAAGAGAAGAAATCTAAAAGATGGAAAAAATGCGAAGTTTTAACATTAGGCGTCCTGTGCTTAGATTTATGAGTTTCATATTAAAATATGCTTCCTGTCCTTAGGACATGAATGGGACAAGGAGTTTTATGTATACCGCTCCTTGTATCCCGTCTCGAAAAATTCTCTGTGTTTTGCTCAGTTGAGTTCGTCTGTTAATATACCGAAAATTACGATTCGTCGTTCGGTAGAAGACTTCCTACTCCCCCACCCCTTACTCTATTCTAATGTGACTTTTTTTCCTTGGAATACGGTGCGACAGTAGGAAGAAATGTAGGACAAAAAGGATATGGCACACCAAATGTGAATGATTTATGCATTTGCGGAATGACTTTTTAAGACTGCTTTCCCCGGTGAGGAGAGAAAGGGGGAATTATGGCAGGACTTAGTGAGTGCTTCAAGTTTCCTTGATGGTGGCACCAAAACTAACTTTAAGAGCTATTGATTTTTGCCTCTGTGATGACTGCTATGAGGGCACATATTCCTGATGATGAAATATGGAGCAAAAACTGTAATATTCTAATCTGCTCTTGAACTACATCCAGGATGTTATCTGGGAAAGCGAAGAGAATGCGAAAAACTAGTATTAAAGGGATTTGTTTATGATCTGCGAGATCCTATCGAGTAAAATTAGATGAGACTTATTCTTTGAGCAAGTTGTGTAAATTTGAAGGGATAGACAACTTCTAATTTGAATCGGCGCCGTGTTTGAAAGGATTGGAAACAACTTGGCTTAGTAAAAAAATTACGACAAACTTTTCAAAGTTGCCGCACTCTTTGGAGATTTCTTCTTTGGAAAGCAGAGCCGTGTTACTTCCATCAGTAATTATAAAGTAAACTTGTTCTAGCCTTCAAGTCGCTTTTCTTGAGATTGAGAAATGTTTACTACTTTAAGAATAGCCACGGCTTCTATGCGGACCTATAAAATGTTTCAATAAAACATATCAGCTATCCATATGGTTAGCTCGCTGTGATTAGTTGCCATAGATAGTTTATAATTCATAAACGCTTTATTTAAAAGAGAAAATAGAAGTGAACTGCAAAACTCATACGTGTACGTAGGTGAAATCTCCAAATATATTATATGTAAAAATAAATCAAGATTTTGATAACTGAGTAGGAAATAGTTTGGTTACGTCATTAATGAAGTAATGAACATATGTACACTACTGTATATTTCCAAGATTAATGATTAATTTAAGCACAGGGATGCCATTGGAAATATATAAATTACTCCTTGGTAAATTATTCTTTTATTGATCCATTGGAGAAAATCTAAGGTTCAAGTTGGGTATTCGACTTTTTCTGTCATTCCATTTTGTAACTTTGTTCTGTTAAGTTTCCCAGAGGTTTCGCTCAGAATTAAATAACAAACCTGATGTTATCTTGTCATCAACAATCTCTGTCACCTTACTCTTTGCATTACCATGTCACTGATGCCAGCGACGTCTATTATCCTTCGACAAAATTATTCTGGAAAAATGACCTGCAATAAAAGCTTTAATGTTACTCCTCCCGGCTAACTGTCATTATAATCCTTTGCCAAGACTTTTTGAAGACGAATTAACGTAAGCTAGTCCTCTAGACCTTCATTAAAGTTTCTCCAAGTCTTTCTTTTGATCTGCTTAGTTCCTTATTATTATTGTGTTATGGCTTGTTTGTCGCATAACTATTCGCCTGTAAGCTTAATCCTACTTAAGAGCTTCTTTGTATTTGTTCTCAGTTTGCCCAGTTCCTTATTCGACCAAAGCACATCTCGGGTAGCCTCTCTACATTTGACCTAGCAGCTGAATTCATGTGAATTAATTAATACATTTTTGAGTTGGATTGAGGTATGCTCTAGATCAGCTCTTGGCTCTATTTAGCATGGAACGAGTACTTCCAAATCAGATCTGATGAGTCCACGATAGGAGGCCCAGTCAGTTAGTTGGAGAACTCTAATTTCTTCCCGTTGGATTAGCGAGGCTTTCATGCCAAATCTTATGTGTTTTTGATTCAACGTAGAAACATCTTTTGATACGGGCCTGTTATTATATTAGTCAGGGTAGAATTACATAAAAAAAGAATATCCAACACTTACTGACAAATTATATTGTTGATCGTTGGTTCGTTATCAATATTAACTATATCCAGGTTAACACTGCTACTCCGCAGTGGTGGTCATTTGCATCACGTCCCAATATAAGTCTTTCATTGTTGCGCCTACAGTACTTCAACGAAATATCCTGTGGAGGCGATTTATCTGAGTAGCCAGGGAGGTAAGGAGGGTTGTAAGATTTGTAATAGAAAGCAATTTAGTACACAGAAAAGCTGCTCGTGGGGCAACACGAGATTGAGAGGAGCCACCACGATTGAGTTCTTTACCCGATCCTTTAGCCCTCTGACGACCTGTCCTTTCGTCCTTCCTACAGCTTCATTACGGGATGGGTTTTAGTCATTTTAGAGGTTTCCGCTTATTACCAGTGGCTATGTTTTGGTCACGTTTGATTTACCACCTGTGCTATTGTCAAGAGTCCCTCTGGGAATCTGTCCGGTATAATGCCCACTCATCCTAGTACTGCCTAGACCTTCCTTGTAAGTTGGTTTTAAGGCAACAACAGCCACATAGTTAACTTTGAGATGTGTCTCTTTAAGTAGAGATGTAACACTCTTCTTTTTCCTTATGTCGTGATATAGTTTTGTCTTGATTTGGAATTGATCGGTTAGCCCGATACACATCTGCAATATGTAGAAAGGTAAAGCCATCCTTTTAAGTTGCCTTTGCAGAGGAATTTACCTCCATGGGTAGTAACTCCACTTGTAGAAGTGAAAGCTTCACCCTTGTAGGAAGCCCCTTTACTGGTAAGCATAGTAAACTCTTCCTTCTAGCGGTAAGGTCAGATCTTGCTCGTTTGGTCTCAGAAGTCTGCCTCAATATGTTGGGAGGCGTAACTTCCTTTTCCTTAATACTTTACACTATAGAAAGAAGAATGCCAGGACTGTTTTGATATTCAACTGTTTGCTAGGAGCTGTTACTTTGTTGCTTCTTAGAGTTTATTCCCAGGCCGCTCTTTGAGGTCCTACAACTTCTACACTTCACAACTACCATAGTTAATGAGACGTCTATTCTGCACTCAGCTCTGGTAAAAAATGACTTCTTTAAGTATTTTGTTTTATGACTTGCAGCGCTTAGTAATTTATTTATTTTTCGCTATAAACAATTTATTTTTTATTCATTTTATTCAGTTCTCAATATTTGATAAATAA
>QYTT01090908.1:13070-27160 GCA_006980735.1 Dasypogon diadema
CCGATAGTATGTCTATAGTATACATTTGGTCACGGCAAAAAAGACGACATATATTCTCGATGCATCTAATTTATCTGCTGACGAGGGCTTTTGATGTTTGATTTCAACATAGCTTTTGCTCCATCAAATATTTCCAGTGTTGCGGGCAGGTCTCCAACCTTGGTAATGTCCGTAGAAACGACGTGATCCATTGTGGTATTGCCCAGGCTTCGAGTCGCATCCACAAGTGGTATCGAGCCTTTATGGTCAATATTCGTGTATTTTTGGCTCTATAGTAATTCAACACAGCTTGGTTATGCTTATAAAAGCTTGTAAAATTCGTAATTAGTGCCCTCGAAAATCTCTAAAAATTAATTTGCAGCCGAATCGGGTCGTATATTAGAAATATGGCCGCCATATTTGGGTGGCCATCGTAATTTTAATTTTTTTTTTTTAATTTCGTAATCAGCCTCCCGAAAATCGTCTAGATATTAATTTTCAACGAATCGGACCATATATAATAAATATGTTCGGTCATATTAGGGCCGCCGTCTTGAATTTTCATTGTTTAAAAATATTAAAGTGTATTAAAGTGAACCATGTATGCATGCAAAATTTTAGTATTGAAATGGGCAACAGAAAATTACACACTTTCAAATGACATTATGGCTTTATATCGTTTAAGAAAAAAAGTTATTAGTTGCACTTTGCATAAAAAAAGCAACAACTACAACCGAATTTTTGAAATAAATTATAAATAGGGGAGGCTGGGGCAACAATAAATAAGGGCGAGTTTTCAGAAGGAGTTTTCTTCTAAACTATACAACGTAATTATTCTTCAACTTATTTTATTTTTCCTACTTACTCTTCGGGAAGGGACTGTAACTCATCAGCTGCGTTCAATGTATTGTGTGCTGAAGTTGTGCTGAGAGCCTTAGTTTTTGAGAACAAAACGAATTTTTTATTTTTATTTCTTTTTGATTTTGATTGTAAGAGTTTGGATTATGCTGCCCAATAGAGTGTAAACACAAATTATATGAAGTGTTATGTTATCATAAAGTTAAACAGTTTTTGCGTTATAATCTTTTATATCACAAAAGAACCTTTGAGGCTGAATTTTTTCGTTATTGCGACAAGAAAAGGGTGTCCGAATTGGCAACACTTGTCGTAATAGAGAATAAATCAAATACCAATTTATCTAAGGGATTTTACCTATAAGCAGACCCAATTGAACAAGACGAAAAATTTGCAGAGTACTTGTTTTAAATGTCCCAGTATATAGATATTTTGGTTTAGTTCCTACTGAAATAGAAAATCAGCTCACGAATATGCAGTATGTTCTAAAATACAGAAATTTCAGAATTCTGGGAAGTCAAGTCGATGGCGGTAAGCAGTCTTTGTCAATGTTTTTAGAAAAATCTAAGGTGCCCTGAAGCAACTCAGAAGAGCGTTTTACTTATTTACTGCAGCTTATTTTTCGAGAAATACAGATCGATCATAGAAAAACATAATTTAAACTAATCAAGGATTTGAAAGGTAGATGAAATCCGAATTACAATAGTTCAGAGTCAAAGAAAATTGTTATAGAGAGGAGCTGAAAGCAAGTTAGGACTGTAATATCTACCAGAAATGGAACCTTTGTCGCGATGGCAATAGAAATAGAAATATTTTAAGAGCTAGCAACGTCGAAAAATACGTCATTTTAGCAAGGCTGATTTTCATATATCCCCTCCCTTTTTAATGTGTGAGGAGCATGCGGGCCGTCTGGCTGGCGACAGACGTTGCGTTTACCAGCACGAATCGCGTCTATACAGGTAGAAAATGTACAAATTATATGAAAATATTGACAGCGAGCTAGTAGCATTTATAGTATAAAATATAGAACATAGAAATAAAATTTAATAAAAATTCATTAACAATAAAAGGTCAGTACCACAACTTAATACATACATTTATTGATTTTACAATTATTCATTTATATTAGCCACCGGGTCTGCTGATGAAATGGCACCTTTCATTCAGAACAAAATTATTTATTTAAGTTGTGACCAGTATTACTGCTATTGGATTGAAAATAATAAAGTCATAATGACGAAAGAAGATATTTTTCATGTGAAAAATACGAAGAGGCAGACACTATTTGCAAATTCATTTTAATGCTGAAGTTGTTGTAAGGTACTCGGATTCAGATATTTTAATTCTGCTTCTTGGTAATATGAACCATTTGAAGGCTTCCTTAAAATTCTGGATTCATATGGACGTGGGAAATCACGAGAAACCAACTGCATGAAATTCTAGGTAAATCACTATCAAAAGCTTTGCCAGGCTTTCACGCTCTAACCGGATGTGATTATACTCCAGTACTTTTTTCGAAAAGGCAAGGTCAGGCCTTTTAAATTATTGCAAAAATTATTGGAAATCTAGACACTAGACACACTTCGTGTACAATATGTATGGAGTTCATCATATCAACACCGTCAACGATATTGGATTTCATTTATTTTCGAATACTTATGACTTATGAATCTAAGAAGCTCAGTGATCATTGAAAAAAAATATCGGAATTTTGACTCATTCATTCTACCACCATATCAAGAAGAGCTTCGGCAACACCTTTTACGAGCTCATTATGTCACAAGATTGTGGAGAAATGCTAACAAGAAAGATCCTTCGTCACTATCACCGGAAAATTGATTGTTCGTCACTATCAAGGATGATAAATATGATTTCATCTGGTTTCTTGACGATCAGTTTCCATCGTCAGTTCTTGACGTTATTCTTCAAGGTAAAAAATAATTTTTGATTTAAAAAATAAGATTGTAGCTAAATAAATTATTGTATTGTTTTTTTCTGAAGATAATCAAACTACAGATGATCATAACCCAGACGCAGAAACTGACGAACCTGATGACACTCATGATAAGTTTAGTGATGACTGTAGCGATGAGGATGAAGAGTTCGAGAATGCTAAATTTTTTTGCGAAGCAATTTTGCTGTAAAATATAATAATAAATGAATAAATGCATGTATTAAGTTGTGGTACTGACCTTTTATTGTTTTATACTATAAAAGCTACTAGTTCGCTATCAATTATATCAATATCAATTATATTTTTATATAATTTGTGCATTTTCTACCTGTACAGACGCGATTCGTACGGGTAAACGCAACGTCTACCGCCAGCCAGACGGCCCGCATGCTTCTCACACTTTAAGAAGGGAGGGGATATATGAAAATCAGCCTTGCTAAAATTAAGTGCTGAAAACGTTGCCAGCTCTCGACTATACAAACCATAGGTAATTCCGTTCTGATCATGTTCGCCTTCGGCTGGATGACACAGCAGGAGTTTTCGAAATTTTTGTACCATTTCATTCATGACGTCAAGCCGTGAAAAGAGGATCTGCTACATCTTGATAACCACATAATGTAGACATGGTTAACAAGGGCAAAAACAGCAACATCGTTTTGTTGTCATTTTGTTCTTTATTGTTCTTATCGGCTGTATCCCCTCGATGTATGGATTTATCGCCCTTTGAAAAATTATATGAACAGGCAAACTGGGTGGTTTGTAACCTAGGATCTCCCCAGGATTATCATTAAATCGAGTAATTATAACAAATGCATTTAAGAAATGTGGTATTTGTGATGAAGATATGTTTCAAGAAATCGACTTAATACCATCTTATGTTACGCATCAACTAAACTCAAATGCTTGAAACCATGGATCACTTTGACCTTCTGGACTACTAGTTGAACAAGAATGTAATATATATATATAGAAAAAGATAGTGATTTCTCACTGAAATCAGTTGGAAAAATTACAAAGTATCCAAAGTGTGCTAAGCGTAATCCAAAGCAAGCAAGATACTCAAGTACCCTTAGTAATATTCTAGGAAACGAGGCGTTCGAAAAAAAAATCATTATTCATAATAGAGAGACGAAAACTGAGGAAAATACGTTGGGTAAAAGACACCAGAAAGAAAGAAAAAGCAAAGTATACAGAAAAAGGAAGATCACAGTAATAGAAAAGGTATAAAAAAGGATTATAAAGTCGATACAGGCAATAGAGAGGTTCAATGCTTTTCTATTGTTTGTGGTACTTTATAAAGTCAAGACACAAGCATTAGAAATTTACATATATATTTTTCTTTTCATAAATATGTGATATAAAAACACATGATAATTATAGTCACTTGTGTTAATTCCTACCCTAGCATTGTTAATTCTAGCCCAAACAAGGGGTTATTATAAAGGCAATTTGTTAAACAAAGATTTCCGCTGCTAAGAAGATACGTGAATATTTACAGCATCATATAAAAGAAAATGAATTTCAAAAATTTGCAGCATTTCAAAACTATCACATAATATCCAAAATTTCTTAATTGTCACCCCGGTCTCCCCTACCTACAAAAAAAACCATTTTTTATGAATATTTACATGAGCTGAAATAAAAACCATTTATTCACATGCTATTGTCGGATTCTATAATATTACTGCAAAATATCAAATACAGCAAAAAATTCACTTATCCTTTGAACATTCAATTATATTACAAATAAGATATGATTTCATCAATTAAAGAAACTCGAAACTTTGTACTTTGCAGATGTGTATCTAATTCTGTTCGTCACGACAAACTCGAACTAGCTTCAGGATCTCTTTAACAAGCACATTTCCGTACCATTTTGGAAAATCCATCCTGAAAGCTCAAACGGCAAGAAATTTATTACTGGAACAAATTATAGCATTATGACTCAGCAACTAGAGGCTTGTCAACTGTATGGAGATTTAGTATCACCTGAGGCAAAGTTCTTACGATGGAGCAGTAAACACTGCGCAAGAGCCTACGTAGGCTAAGAACGGTTTGCCTTCATACGACATTCAAAGATATCTACCACTCGCTAGAAGTAGCAAAAAACGACAATAACTCTCATTAAATGGTTCATTGAGTTTTACGTTGCATAACAAATGTAAATTTTCTCAGAAGTCTGAAAATATTTGAGAATAAACAGAGCAAATTGTCGAGGCGCCGCCATCACCAACATTAAGTTTGGCGCGCATTCGGTCCTTACCAAGAGCTCCCTTTCCTTGTGTGTAATGACTTGAGGTGCCGCACGCTATAATTTCCAATTCGGGCAGTCGAATGGTTATCTCTTAATCACAGGTATACATCCGTAAAACCATTCAAGCCCCTCCCAGGCGTTGCTTCATAAAGTTCGATATCCTGGTCCGGCCACCAAGACAAAACCCACGTGCCATTGCCGTCATACCCTGAGACTGGGAGAACCTTCCTCCTCTTGCGTTTTGGTAATTAACACAAAAAGTGCTCTCGTTAGCGCACCACCGGGGCAGGGGCAATGTTGTTCTACTCGCTTGGTGTGGCGATCGCTGGCATTAGTGTAATTGTTATTTGCTCACTAATGTAGATCTCCGGACAACCTTGGACCATTGCATTCTGGTGGTACCGAGCATTTTTTCCTCTCTCGAAATCATAAGGCAGCAACACAATTTGTATGAATGGCAAAGGTAAGTAATAATAATATGTAGAGTAGCCAGTAGTACTCACGTCTGGGGCTGCTGAAAAAAAAATACTTCACCTTTTCACATTCGGTGGAATTTCTTTGTGTGTGCCAGCGATCTTAGCGTTTTACAGCGGTCTCGATCGGGTGGAGTCTACTATATAAGAGGCTTTCCTTCTGGGTTCTAGTTATCAGTTAAGCCAAGTCAATCGAAGTGGTTGGTACTTTCTACAAAAGTAAATCAATCAGTCGTTGAACATAACTACATAAAATCAAAATCATAAAAATGGCCTTCATTAAAGTGAGTGATCGATCAAGTTAATATCCCACAAGACCATAGTGACAGTGATCTCTGCCAGTGCTTTTTTATGTAATTCCATCAAGTGTTAAAATTATTCTTTTTTTGTTTCAAATTGCAGTCCATCGTGTGCCTTGCTGTTTTGGGTGTTGCCACCGCATCTGTACTTCCATTGGGTCATCATGGTGTCTATGCCGACGGACATGCCGCTCTTGATTACTACGTAAGTAACCACTTTTACATGTGATCTTAGCGTGGGTTTAACAATTGTTACGAAATATTTTGGTACACAAATTGTAACGGTCCAGTTGGCGCATAATATGCAGAAATTGTGGTCTGCACTTTCCTGTGCATTTTATTATCTCGCGCAAACGTCTTGTGGGCACATTCAAATTACCCGGAAAGTTGGAGATTTTCCTTTTACCTTCTGTGATCGTCGGTAGTTTCGGTTTAATAATAGGAGAATTATGCAATTTTAGGACATGAAGTTATATTGTATTGTGCCCGTGTTTATCTGTTCATTGTGGAGTTGAGATGTTATCATCTTGGAAAGTTTATGCATCTTGTTGTCTGACGCTTGTAGCGTGATATTTATTTCATTAATTTTTAAGGGGTTAGCGTTACTACGTGAAGCAATGTATAAGTACAATACGCAAATATTGGCTTTTGATGGGATTACGTTTCAATTGCATTTCTTCCACCTCTGAACCATAGCTTTTGGTCATTCTCTTTTAAATTCGACACATTGCAGCTAAATTTAGCATTCATGAGTCCTTTTGACTTAAATAGATTTATTTGTAAACATTTGTATTTGCCAATAAGGCTGCTATCTCCTTTAGAATTTAGTTTACAAATGCTAGTCCTTCTCCACTAGGAATTCATGGAACTTAAAGAAAATCGTGACTAAATTAGCCTAAGAAATAATTTTGACTCCTTTAGAGAATCAAAGATTTCATAACCCTGTCAGATATTTATAAAATTTCTAGTGAGTTACCCAATAAAATAACTCTCTAACTTTAAAAAGTATCCATGTAAAATTTATTACAAAACATTGAACAATTTCATGTAACTGGATGGGAATCTGACAGGAACTAACCTTTAGGTCAGGTTAAAAATGTATAAAATGTATAGAAAATGAGATACTCTTTTTATTTATCGACTTACCTAGATTTCATTTTATAGAACAAAGAATTCCATGCTTAGCCCCCATTAATAACATAGTACTACAAAACCCTGGTACCTATTCTTTAGACTGATAAAGCAAAGCAAAGTATAATTCTGGATTTCCAGGTTTTGTAGTACTCCTTTCCACAAATTTAAGTATGTTTCACAATTTGCTTTATATACTCAAAATTAGGGTACGGTAATGTCTTTTGCAACGATTACTAATTGGAGTAAACAATAAATAACAGACAGGAATTACTTATGTATTAAGCAAGCCAATCTTTTGAATTTACATTCAGTGAGTATCTGTTGAAAATGTAAAAGGTGTCAAAAATGGACAGAATTCCGTGTCCAAATTATTTACCAGTTACCCTCAATTCAATCTAATCTCTGCGTACAATGTAAAAACCTTGTTCGGGTATTTAAATCTTCATTACTACATAGTAAACCGTAGGTACCTTACGAAACTCTGTATTAATTTCCATGCCTGACAAAAGCATTTTCGCAGACAAAAGATCAATCAAATCTAAATTAATGTCCTAAGGCAACGAACTTGCAACATCGGTTAGATAAATCAGTACAAAGATAAAATCACTTAAAATTAATTTTAATTATTTATACACTCGGATAAAGTAGAAACTTCCGTAAGTTATTAATAAATCATAATATCCGGGACATAAGGTATTAAATTGCCCTTGATACCAATAACACCTACAAAATAAAATCAAGTAAAATATAATTACACCTGGGGGCTAAGCGATAAGAAGCAGTAGGTTACTGGAATCACTCGCACGCAAAAGTTGACGCAATATGCGAGCACTGACTGCGGGACATTCATCCACCTCAAGTCAAGCTACTCACCTGGAACTATATCGGTTAATCGCGATGCAGGTGATCGCCTCAGGTGTGGTGAGTGAGGTACCATGACCATCGCTCAGCGCTTGTCATTCGGTGCATTGATTTGCATTGAGAGTAACTGGAATTACACGCTTGAACGATGCTAATTCATCGCGACTGATCTTGTGGTTATTTATTTCAATAAAGTGGTTAATTAGTGGTGTATTATTCGTGACCGTCAAGGTCTCTACGTGCCAAATCGCCATTACAAGATTTTCTTTGTTTCTTCCAGGCGCACCCAAAATACTCGTACAACTATGGAGTAGCTGATGGTCTAACTGGTGACGTTAAGTCTCAACATGAAGTCCGTGATGGAGATGTAGTAAAGGGACAATACTCCTTGGTTGAACCTGATGGCTCTGTACGCACTGTCGACTACTCTGCTGATGATCATTCTGGCTTCAATGCTGTCGTCTCGAAGAGTGGACCAACTGTTCATGCTGCTGCCCCAGCTGTTGTCGCTCATGCAGCCCCAGCTGTTGTAGCTCATGCAGCTCCAGCCGTTGTTGCTCATGCAGCTCCAGCTGTAGTTGCACATGCCGCCCCTGGTTCTGTTGCTGTCCACGCTGCAACCGCAGCTGCTCTTGCACGTCCAGCTGTTGTTGCTCACCATGCTGCTCCAGCTGCTGTTTCCTACTCACATCTTGCTGCCCCAGCTTACGCAGCCGTTGCTGGACATGGTCTTGGATTAGCTGGCCATGGTCTAGGATTAGCTGGACATGGTCTTGGATTAGCTGGCCACGGTGCTCATCTCGCCCACTGGTAAATAACGTCTAGATCTTGACCAACGCCCACCACGATTATTGATAGCACTTAAAAGCTGCCACTTGAATATTTGTCCGAATTTCCTTGTCTGTACCTTTTCATCCTATCCCTGTGTGACTTTCTCCTGTGACTAACAGATACTTGTAAGACTATCTTTCACTATAAGTCTGCCTGTGAATACTCATATTTAGGTGCTAATACTTTCAATCCCTTTTATTGCTATTCACTGCCAACGGACAATAATTTGATTGACAGCTTTTTAGATAATTTTCAATGTCACCCTGTCCTTCGATCACATCTCTCATCTCTCATTTGTAAGAAATGATCGCTGTCAATACCAACGAATTGTAAACTATGTATTTACCATTTTTATGTAAAATTGTATATTTATACTATAAATAAATATAGTGAAGTCAACTTTGAGGTGTTTACTTTATAATGGCAAAAATCTAAAACTTTAATGGTTTCGATTTATTTTTGTCTCCTAGTGGTTAAGGCAATTCAGTATGTTAATGTTACTAATAAATGTACTTTAAATCCAGTTTGGGCCCTAGAACCAGTTGAATCATTTCACGATATTGTTTCAGCTCAGGGCACAAAACTATGAGACATGCAACACAAATTTAGAAGAATTATCTCAACTTTCAAAAGCTTTGGTTACTTAATTTTGAATTCAGTTGCCTTTCTTGAAATTTAGAAAAGGCGTTTTGGTCCAAGTACTATATAAAAATGGTTAAAGATAGAGAATATGAGCAATTATTTCAGAAGGATTAGAAAACGTCTGGCAGGTAACGAAAAGACCAAAATAGATCGCTGCTTTCGGGTCCTTTTTCGTCCTTGTGCCAAGAGTTGCCGAAGCTGATGTACATCGGAGTGTTCCGAAGCAATTCCCTAAATTCGATATTTCTTCTTATTTCCTTATTGGTTATTTATTTATTCCTTGTTGTGGGCAGCTTGTGACATCCATCCTTCTGCTCGCTAAGGCTAGGCAATCGCATGTGTTCAGCTACCTCAATATTTTCGAGGCACATTCTCCTCACAACCCCCCCAAATCGCACACGGAGGTATGCAAAAGACCATATACCGCTTTAGGCAGAAATACTATTGGCTAGGATTGGTTAATGAAGTACATGATTATGTCCGAAATTGCAGTCTGTAAAACCACAAAGTCCACCCATGTGATACTACGTCCTCCGATGGGTGAGCGGCTGGAGGCCATTCATCCTTTCCAACTTCTCTATGTTGATTTCCTAGGTCCATATCCTCGCACGAAGAATGGTCATGTAGCTATTTTCGTGGTGTTAGATTCATTTTCCAAATTCGTGTTTTTACACCCTGTCAAACGTGAAACTCCTTCAGTGATCCTTCCTTTCCTGGACAATGAAATATTCATGACATTCGGTGTTGCCGAAACTATATATGGCAAACAGTTTACCTCCAAAGAGTTTGATTCTCTGTTAAAGGGGTATGGAATTAAGCATCTCCGCACGGCAGTGCATTCTCCACATCCCAACGCCTCTGAACGAATTCACCGATCCGTGCTTTTCGCCATCCGAACGTACTTCAAAGAAGACCATCGAAATTGGGACCGAAAATAGAATCTGCCTGGTACTTCTCCTTTCCATGCTCTTTTTGGTTCACCTATGGTATTGCATGGCTCTGCATATCCCCTTCTTAAGCGATTGAATTTGCTTCAAGATGGAAGCACGTTTATCCTCCTTCATTCGGACAAACTTAAATTAATGCGAGACTGAATCTTAGATAATTTGCGGGCAGCACACGTGACACACGAGGAAGTTTAAAACACACGCAGTCGTCCAGTCCATTATATGCCCCCAGTCAAGAAGTGTTTTGCCCTTTGTTTGTACAGAGTAATGCCTCTGACTGCTTTAACGCTAAACTAGGAAACAAGTTCGCTCGCGCTCGTATACGTCGTGTTATAGGCAGCAGCCTCTACGAACTTGAGGATTGCAGGGTAAAACAATGGGTATTTACCACGCTAAGGACTTACGTCAATGACCAGCTTGACAAGGCTCGCTCCACTGCAGACTTATTTAACGGATTTATCTACCATTTCATACCTGTAAGTACTCAGTTGAACAGTACCCTGACTAGTCTTAGCCTAGGCCTAGCTCGGTATTTAATTGTTTTTTTTATCCAAGTGTATTCGGTGGTTCTATAAAAAAAAGCATCTCACCAGCTTCTCCGGTTACTAACAAGGCATCAATGCCAGGGAAGTAAGCCATGTGCTGCAGTTGCTTTGAGTCTGCAGTAAATAGCCTCAAAAGCCATGAGCTTTTACCCTTGCCGCCTCTCTGATGGTTTCACACACAGACGCAGCCGATGTGCTGCAGTTGCTTTGAGACTGCAGTAAATAGCCTCAAAGCGATGAGCTTTTACCCTTGCCGCCTCTCTGATGGTTTCACACACAGACGCAGCCGATGACCTTTTTGTTCTTTTTCCGCCTTTTTGTTATCTTCTTCAATTTTTATTGTACGGTAACCCCAGTAATGGGCATTCCACTTTGTGCCTCTGCTCTTTCCCTTCTAAGGGAATCACTAGTTCATTTTTGATCTGGCAGACCTGGCTGCTTGTAGTCCTGTCTCGACACGAATGGGCAGTTTCCAGGTGAACTACGCCTTGTTTTTTTGGATGCCGCTTAAGGCTACCGATGACATCTCTACTTCATTGGGCTGAACTAGTTTTTGCATCTACCCCTCCGCCTTTCTTAGTCTCTGGTATGATTAAGCTGGATTATTGCCAACCTTGATAGGGTGGAGCTGAGAAAGTTGCCGGCGGGCTCCTCGAAATACCCGAGTTCCTGCTCCAAGAGAGGATGTTGTGGTATTCCGACCTTGACTAGACCTCACCTTGGAGATCCACCAGTATTACACCCGCCTGAAGATAAAAAACCCTTCATGTGCCTGCCCCCAGCAAATTTACCGCTGGGCTTTCCTGTTGGCTTATAGGACTAGCTCCTTTGGTTTGATAAGAGCAGCGTCTCCCTTGTCTTGAAAGTTAACCGGACTTTCTTTGGGCTTAGGCTTTTAAAGATTTTGTATGAAGGCATCTTCGCGGTTATCAGTATTTCTCCTAACCTAGTTGTTTATTCTCTCGGTTTGTCTGTCCGTTTGTCTACTGACCTGACTAGCTCAGTCGGTAGAGCATGAGACTCTTAATCTCAGGGCCATGGGTCGAACCCACACGTTGCCTCAAGGCTATTGTCCTGCACGGAATACTATACTCAGCGCCTGGGCGCTTCCTTTTTGGCTTCCTTCCCAGAGATGATCGCCCTCGTGAAGTAACGAGCACCCTGTGTTCTAAAGAGGCTGTGAATCTGGCAATTCGGGGAACTATTGAAAAAGAAGCGATGCAATAATTCCCGGAGTGACGCTTGGTAGTTTAGAATTTTTGGGAAAGGATGATGAAAGTTGATTTTAGACAGGAGAAGGATACCGCGTAAATTGAAAAATAAAAAAATAGTTTTTGATTTCTGTTGATATGCGAGAGTTATTGTGATTAAAATTGAATTCGGACGACGGATTAGAAAGAGGTCCACACGATTTGTAATGGGAATTGCTCCAGAGAAGATGGCGTGTTCCCAAAGAAATGCCGTAGGCTTCCCTCAGTAGTAGCGTAATTTATGTCCCCAAAAATAAAAATTCAATCATCAGTTATCCAGGTAGGTGATATTTTATTGAAAAATAATCTTAAGTGTACCGGAAACTCAACAAGCAGTCTCCCTGGTCAGGCATGACGTTGAAAATTCCTTCAAAAGGAATCAGCAATTGACGCGCGTTGAAGATTAGTAATTAAGTATGATAGGCCTTAGCCACTCTGGTCATGTAAGTGCAGGTTACTTACCTATATGAATAGATACAGTGAACAGTTCCTTTAATAAGTGTATATTTTTAATTTGAAAGAGAAAAATAAGTCAGGTAACAGAAACGTGTATTATATGGGATTAACGGAGCCTTAGGGACTAAATATATATGTGTGAGCTCTTAGTATCATAAATCCGTATTATCCATGTAATTTAGTCGAATATCATTTGGAAAATTACTTAATCAGTATTTAATAAGAAAAAAGTTCCTTTTTTTGTTAAAAAAAAACGTTTATCAATAAAATTTGTGAAGATCATATATGTACATTGTACATAAGGGTTGTCAGTTGTAGACTGTAATTAAATATTAATCCAGTGTCGGAGTCAAATTTGGCCAGTGTTACACTTCAAACGAAATTGAGTTTTTCACGGCTATACCCATCGTGATGAGCCGGTAAACTTATTCCTCTCGAGTTGACTCACCGCACCTTTTAGTATGTTGATACTCTATAGATAGTGCGCTAAAAGGATTCTCATTCCACAAACCCCCCGAAGTTTCTCTGCATTGGTAGGGAAGTCAGATGCTGACCCCATCTGGCAGGGAAGGGAAGATAAGAGAGAGGACATCTGTAGGGAAGGATGTCTCCCTCTTTTACTATCAGGCCCGGCCTATGCGGACGAGCTGCTGATTAGCCCGTATTCGTTCCCCAATCCACCCATTCAATCCCCACAATAGGCAACCAGCGGAGAAATTATCAAGGAGATGTACGACTAGAGGCCCTCTCTTTTATCTGGAGCGATTGTCAGCCACGCCCCACCCGGCGAGCAAGGCCGCTCCGCCGCTCGAACGCTTGATTCCACATTTGCATGTTTTTATTTATTTATTGATGAACTAGTGCACTCTCGAACATCTCCACATTGTGGTCATGTATACGTGGATCTTACCGGGCTTAGGGCATTTTAGTAGCTTACATCGAAGAGCAGTGCTTGAAGTTGAAGGTGCACCTTAGACGGAGTCGGGTTTTTAATAAATAAAAACGTCCAGCAACTTCTTTTCACTTGATTTATTACTAATGAACTTTTCACACTTTAATTCAACTGTTGACATGATACTTCTTTCCGCTATCTACTCTGCTATCACACTCAAAATCGACTGACCGAGGAAAAGTGCCTTTCTTTCTCTTAACCTCGGTGTCAAATTTTTTTTTAATATTGCCTCTTTTCTAGTAGGGCGGATGTCATTACCACGTACGAAGTGTAATTCGAAACCATCTTTGATTTTGGGTCAAGTGCCTTGGAAGTTAGAATTTTATGAAATAAGCACTTTGCACATTAAAAGAAGTAATTTGAGTAGAAGTTGATGACATGGGCAAAATAGATATTTATTGAACTCTAATTTCTGGGATTGTGCACTTAGGAAAATTTATGAAAACATTTTCTTAGTTTCTTTTTATGGGAAAATTTACATGTTTTAGGCACGACTCGTGATCATAACACTAGCACTCTGCCTCAGGGACCCAGGACTACATATGTCACAGTGCAAAATTGAGAGCTAAAGCTCTAAGCTTGAGATGGATCTCATAGTAAGAGATTAAGCTCTAAATTTTATTGCATACAAAAATGAGATCAGCCTTGAAAAGGTTGA
>QYTT01090908.1:27180-56065 GCA_006980735.1 Dasypogon diadema
ACGCTCTTCCGATCTGAAACCACTTTTGATTTTGGGTCAAGTGCCTTGGAAGTTAGAATTTTATGAAATATGAAATTTATGTCGACATTAGCAGGAATGTGTAAGAACTTTGCACATTAAAAGAAGTAATTTGAGTAGAAGTTGATGACACGAGCAAAATAGATATTTATTGAACTCTAATTTCTGGGATTGTGCACTTAGGAAAATTTATGAAAACATTTTCTTACTTTCTTTTTATGGGAAAATTTACATGTTTTAGGCACGACTCGTGATCATAACACTAGCACTCTGCCTCAGGGACCCAGGACTACATACGTCACAGTGCAAAATTGATAGCTAAAGCTCAAAGCTTGAGATGGATCTCATAGTAAGAGATTAAGCTCTAAATTTTATTGCATACAAAAATGAGATCAGCCTTGAAAAGGTTGAGATTTGAGACTGAGAAAACTTTTCGCATACTGGTATGCTGGCCAATAATTGAATTTCTTTGTCATGACTGTTATTTCTGACTACTTTTCGAGAATTGCATACTTCCAGGCATTACCTTACTGATAAAATAGTAATAACATATAATAACTACTTTTCTTACAAAATAATTTAGGAAAACTGTTTAAAAATTTTCACTAGAGTGCAATATTTTGCAATGGTAATACTTTACGGTTGGTCGAATAATGGTTGAACAAAGCAATTATTACTTTGATTTGATATCGAAAATTGTACTGGTGAATACTAGCTATGTTAGCTTTTGGCAACTTACTTTTTCTCGTTCGTCTATTTTTCTGTTATTTAAGCAAATTCCAGATAAGCAAAGACCGTTATTAACTTGAAATTTATCTTAATGTCAGTTTTGTCTACATTTATGTTTATTTTAATTCCGGCGGAGAGCAAAATCAATTTTTGAACAAAAGAGCTTTAAATGAGCGCCATCTGTTTTCCCGTAGAAACTCAGTTATTAACTCCATAAAATAGCCGAGACAATTTAACCCAGTTAATTTATGAAAACTCTGTACTCTGTTGCCAAAAAACGCAGAAACTATGCTCCACTCTTGAATAAACTTCGCGTTCGGGTGGTTATCACTGGAAAGAAGTGTTGCACCTTAACGCATCATACACGTTAATATTAAGAAATTCGTGATAAAATGCTTATATCGGTTTATGGTTTGCTGCATGCGTAAAGCAGTTTATAATCACGTCCTTGGAGTACTTTCCTTTCCAGACATTTTGCCCGTTTATCACAGAGTGGTCATAAATCATTTTTGACTATACACACCCCCCACTCTAAAAAAATTTAGAAGTTTTCACGTGTTTTTCTTGAAGGCGGTAACTAGACCGGCAAGATTGCCCTCTACTGCTATAATCGTTGGGGTTTCGTAATCTGAGAGAGACTGGTCTTGCAAACAAGGATGGTTTGCTAGACCAGTCTATGGGGGAAAAAAGAGTATACAAAAGTATAGGGATTTATGGATTTAAAAAATATTAAAAATTGAAAGCTGTAAAAAATTTTAAATAGAAAAAAAAATTAAATTTAACTAAGATCTACAAAGAACTAAGTATAGATTTTATAGATATCTTGAATTGGCTTTCTGATTGAGCTAATTTACTTTAGACGGGCTTATCATTCTACAGTTTTGCAGTATTGACAAAAAACGGATTTTTAGATTGCTTAAATACTTTTGGGAACATGAAGATTTCAGGTTCGACATGAGTTAAGAAATTTAATCTTCTCAGATAGGTATTTAGGTGTGAGTTCTCTAGAGATTTTAAACATATACAGGCACATCCTGAACTTAAAACATTCTCCAAGCGTCATTCCGAATATTCGATCAGCAAAGGGAGATATGTGGTAGAAGCGTCGCATTTGAAACACGATTTGTATGCATGCATTAAATATACATTAAATGAATACTTTAATTTCGAAAAGTCACTAGCACTTATAGAACTGTACAAAGCGTCGTGATAACTTATAATTGGCAAGATGCCTATAAACATTAAATGCTTCCTGATTCTCACAAAAAGGCAATGGCATATTCTCCACCATTGTCGAACAATCCCATAAATCTCTGTGTAAGCTCATCGACATGGTTTAACCAAATCAACGTATTATTAAACACAATCCCAAGATATTTGACCCTCTCAAGGAAAGGTATGATTGTCCCATCGAAATATGCTTACCGAAAATTCGCAGTATCAAGGCAGTTCTTGCCTGCGCCTTATTAGGATTAAGCCTCAAGTCATTACTTCGAGCCCATTCTCTCACATGCTTCAGATCGAAATTTATTTTCTGAATCCAATCGCAGATTTTATCGGTTGGTGCAGATAAATATAGCTGAATATCATCAGCATACTTTGCAATATTAGAGTTCAGGCGAATGGAGCTCATATGATCAATATATGATGAAAATAGAAGTGGTTCCAAAGTTGACCTCTCTGGGACCCCAGACCTCATTTCCACCAAGCCAAAACTACCAATCTCAGTGACAACGCGCCGAAAGCGATCATTAAAGTAGTCGCTTATTAGCGATAGTGTACCAGCACTAGTGGAAAAGCCATATTGGATGCTTAGTTTTATGGTCAAAAGAATCAAACGTCTTCGAACAATCCAATAACATAAGGACAGATACTCTATCAGTGTAATTTTTAGCCATGGACACTTAACACAGCTTTCAAAAATTTTGCCCTTTATCGGCTTGTTTTTAAATACAAGCACGAATTTTGTATGCGAGCAAAAATAAATTTTGCAAAAACCCGTACGGCTAGACGGACTAGGCTTCAGCCATGCTGATGAGATTTCCTTACCGTCGAAATCGAAACACTCCAAAATATTTTTAAATGCTGGCATTTTGCTAGCAATTCGCATCTACAAAAAAATTTTTTGCCTTTCGTGGAACTTTAAACAAGTGATAAAAATTTTGGTTTTTTGAAAACACAATATCGTGATCAAGAACATTAGGGGGATCCATATGAACCCCACATATGGGGACATATGTACCACAGAATATCTCAACTTACCCAATCCTATGGCCGAGCTTGTTGAGGCGCCACCCTGCAGATTTTCCTCTCTGTGCCCATGGGTTCAATTTCTACAAAGGGCGCGGTAATTTGTATGGGTACCAGTGGTTGAGGCAGTTCTGTTGGTGAGAATTGTACTGGGAAAATCTCTTGGATATTTCATAGTAAAGTATAGTATAATCTTTTAATAAATTCTCCTTCTCACATATATTTTATCTAGGAAGGCAAAGTATCTTTAGCAAGTAAAGGTACATTTTAACACGCAATACTCCAATACTGCAGAGCAGTTTCCGAAACAACGTGATTGCTAAATTTTTGCATGAAACTATTACATAAAAAGTTAGTATACAACTCTATAGTTTTTCTTATGAATCTAATTCAAAGTCAAGAGTTATTAATTCCGTAACAGATATGCGAAGGTCACAGCAAAAACCTCTTCGAATCTTTATTACGATTATGGTTACTCGAAACGGTTTGTTAATTGCAATTTTAACTATTTCTTAACAGGTATTTACTCCACTTACCTCTATTAAATTTATGAACACCTTTCAAGGAATATGAATGAAATGAATCTATAATAATAGGGTTTTCGTCTAAGAAAATAGGTGAAATTTAATTACAATCTCATAACTCAATATGTCTAGGAATATTGAACATCTTGTTAAAATACTATGAAGACCAGGTACGCAGCTGAGGTTCCATTTGTACTGCCATAAATTCCAACTGTATGCTGGTCAGACATGCCAGACACGCTATGATTGATTTCTTCACAAAACCATTAGATGCCTGACTGTTTACACATGACATGATATAATTTAGCAGCCACTTGTCGGTAATTGTGATTTATTAATTGCTGCTGGCACATATTCTCGTTAAACACCTTTTGTAGTGCCGTTTAGTGTTTGGTGATCTGTGCATGCCTCTCGTTAATGTTCACTTAATTTAACACCTTTATTTTAGTAACTGTAAATGCCATCATTAGGATTTCTGGGCTTTAATGCTCTCGTAAACCTTACCCGGTGATATTATTTCTGACTAACCGCAATGTGACTTATAAAAGGCCAAGTGGTATCATTGAATTCGATATTCAGCTAAGACTAATTGGGTTAAAATTTATAACAAAGGCATCTGATCATTAAGACCGACTCTTTATTTTGCTCCACATAATTCAGCCTTCTGAGTTCACTAACAGGTAGAACAAACCGCAGTCAGGTGCTCCACATTTGCGGATCACTTTAATCGTAAGAAAAAATGTATCTTGTGATCAACTTATGGCAAATTGAATGTTGTGTAATGGATGCACAATAAACTTTTGACAAAATGATTTCTCGATTTCAAAATGCCAGTCAAAATAGCATCCAAAGGTTTTATGACTCTGTAAAATCCTAATAACTCCTCACAAAAACATCAGAGTATAATAGCCAAGGTGGATACTTTTGACTTTCCAACGACATCTTACTTGTCCCGATCGGTCGTGTCTTAGGAAGGATGTTTAAGGTCATAGTTGAAAAATGTGAATTTTGTGGACAATTTTGACCAAAAAATTCACATTGACCATGAAATTCAAATGTTTCAACATTGCAAGAGGACAACCAATCCAAACAAGTAAGCTAGCAAAATTAATAACCGGACACCCCGTATAATACATATCACAGCAAGGTAACAATGTCATGGTATTATTATTATTATATTATTGTAAGGAGGTTGATCATATGCCAGGCACTGCGACCTAAGGAAGATCTATTGTGCTAAACCTCCTCTTACTGCAAAGGAATTAAACCTGTTTTTATACCCTAGATGTAGGGTATTATAAGTTTAAGCAAACGTTTGTAACGCATAAAAATATTCATGATACACAGAAATAAACTATATGGCCATTAATGGGAGAAGAAAAGAAGTCGTTTAATAGATGTCCGTCTGTCTGTCCGTCTGGCTATGTCCGTCTGAACGTCCGTCTGTCCGTCCACGCGTTATCTCGAGAACGCCTTAAGCTAGACAGTTGAAATTTGGTACATAGATACCTTATTATGATTTCAAGGCCAAGTTTGTAAATGGGCCAATTTGGACAACTCCTTCATAGGGTTGCCATATGAACCTACAGCTAGATCAAATAAAAAATCAATATTCTTCTTTTAAAACGGGGACGCTTCGAGGCATATGAATAAAATTCGGCACACATATACTTTAGTAAAACCTAAATATCTTAGCAGAAAAACGGGCAACTATTTCAGGGGGTTGCCACAGGCAACTTCATTTTTTAAAGCCGGAAATGTTTTTTCCAAAAGTTTTTGCGATCGTCATAAAAATATGCATATATAGGTTTTCGATTGCGAATCCAGAGTCGGATTTCTTAAATTCTAAATAGCGAATCCAATATGGCCGACACGATTTTTTAAACGTCAATGTAATGTTGGCAAAATGATATATAGATTTTTGGGGCTGATGATTACGAATTTAATATTAACGCTTAAGAACTCAACATGGCGGATCAAATATAGCATCAAAATTAACATATATATATATATATCAAATATATATATATATATATGTTAACTTTTACAAGAGTTTCTCGATCATCATGAAAATAAGTCCATATGGCTTTTGGGAGGTCGCTGATATCGAATCTGGAGTCAAATTTGGAAATTCAAAATGCCGGTCCAATATTAAAGCTAAAGGGTGCGTCGACAGGTTGTGGATATTACTGCCTATAGATTTGAAGGTCAGCTGCGAATATATAAGAATAAGTAGTCGCGGACAATTAACTACAAATGCATTATTTTATTTTCCTCCCTACGTCTAGGGTATAACATAATTGGTCTAAACCAATTATAGCTTTTTTCCTTGTTTTCTTTACAAAATAAAACTCCAACCATTCCCCTTTCGACTGATAAACAACAGCCCTGTACTATCTCCACTATTTTGATAGTTAATAAGGATTGCACATACCTCCCATTAGCAGCGAAGTGCCTATAATTTAGAAACTAATGTGCATTAGCGAAAAACCTGGGACCAGTATATGTTTTCTGTTATTTCTAAAACCCAAAGACATCATGTAAGTAAAAACTTACCTAGAATTTTTCCAAAATTATTAAGCAAAACTTATTCTGAATGCTGGGTACCATTTCTTAACATTTTCGCTACCATGTTTTCGGTACACGTTTCTCTTACATGAGAATATCACAGGCAATTTGAACGTATCCGGGAGAGTTACTCTCAATGGTTAAAGTCTGACAGGAAACGTGTTAATAGTAATAAAAATTTAACAAACATAAATACCTTTTTTCACAGACCACAACCTTGTCATATTTATTAGTGCATTGTTTGCCACGTATTTCCTCCAAATTTAAAATAAAGTGCTATAACTCTTGAAGGTTAGAAATTACGTTCCGTTCGTGGAAAAATAGAACTACTGATAATATCTTGTATCTAGTAGTTACATGTTAGTAACTGGAAATGTTTTAACATACTTTTACAATAGCAAACTCAAAATATCCTTTTCTTAGGCAATTGATTAAACAAATGTACAAATTTGAATTTGCAAGAAATTTGGATATCAAGATGAAAAATCTTCAATGTTTTTCATACAATAATCTTCAGAGTGAGTCGCACTCTCCAAAAGACCTTCTCATGTGATGATTTGCATTTCACAATTTGGACATTTGCGAAAATTTACAGCTCTCACAGAATACCGCTGGGTAAATATTTAATTAAGCCAGGTAAAATTCGAGCAATTAACTTAGATTATGGGAAAAACGAAATGCAGTTCTTCTCGGCGACTTACGATATCCACTTATGCTGCTATGAAAGTGTCCTTCAGCATGGGGTCATTATATAGCACATGGCATTACGTAACGCACTGTGAACCTTAAAGAATCAGTCGTGGAAAATGAACTTTGCTTAAGGTCCAATCCATTGAATTTATGAAAACCTCCAACAATAAGTGAACTAATTCTGGAGGTCAGACGACGTTTAATTCCAGTCTCAATTACACAAAAGAGCAGCAAGCCGCTTAACAATTTACGATGGTTCAGTGATTTCAAGCTTCAATCACCTACAGAAGATAATCAGACAACAGCGAGTCAATGGATATCATTAGTAAGGTGATTCAGTATCTTTGTAAAATGAGCGCATAAAAAGTCTTTTTTCCTCTTTTCTTGTAAATTTGTCACGTCACTCCGTTTAACTTCCGTACAGTTTTTTTCTGGCCTTAAACCTTACATACTGAGAGCTTTTATCTTTTTTAGTGATTGGAAAATGTTTACTTCCCGAAAGAGATCCTATTACAGGCGTGTAATTTTAATACTGATTTAAAAATAAGGTAGATAGACAGATACTTGAAAGCAAATACAGCCTACAGTTTTTTTTTCTCCAAAACTACTTGCATCTACGTTTTTTTTCTCAATTGCGGAAGAAAGGAAATATGGTTTTGAGAGACAATTTTCGTAAGCCCATAATTTTAGATCTTGATGAAATTAGTTAAATTTTAATAAATGTTATCGACAATATCCGCAAAAATTAATTATCCTTCACAGGCCAAGCGTTATAGCTTCATATTTCCCAACTTATGTTTCTTGCGTTCTAATTTAATATTTCTGGTACTGAGGCAATTGAGTTTGGGGGAAGCAATAAATTTCACCTGGATCTTTGGTACATGGTTGTAATAGAATAGAATAAGACTAGAATGATATCACAGTTAGTTAGAGAATATGGAAATATTGTTATCACAGCTTTTGGATTTCGTTATCACTTCGGGCAGTTTGTACTGAACCGGCCTAGAGTTAAGTTAATTTAAATATTCATTTAAATACATGAAGTAAAGTCTGTGTGATGAGTTTTATTTAAAATAACATAAAGAAGTTATATAACAATGGTTGATGCATACCATGTAAAAAAGTCGCGGAAAAGTAAAGAAGTGAGAAAAGAAAATGCTGAGGAAAAGTGAGGAATAACATACGCAATTGAGATTTTACTAACAACATTTTTATACATATTCAATAAGTATACAAATCTTGTCAAACTTAATATAACAAATATAACGTGAGACAAAAGTATTAGATTATTAATGCGTATGTTGTTTTTAAATAAGTTCACTGGATTCCATGTAGACCAATCCCTGCGCGTGATGCCAGCACATCGAGTCGTCTTCACCCTTTTGTCCTTGAGACACGACTGAGCTTAATGGTGAAATTCCACAAATCCTTCTTAAGCAGAACAATAAGAATGTGGAACAGACTACCATCTTCTGTGTTCCTCCGGGATTACAAGCCGCAGTTGTTCGAGCTGAATGTGCACCGACACCTTTACTCGACGTCCTATTTCCCTACCTCCTCTCCATCCTGCTCTCCTTTTTGACGAGGCTGTGCTATAGTATCATAGGGCATCCCCTGAGCTTTGGCTACACCGTAAAAAAAGGTTCGTTTTGAATAAAGGTATACGCTCAATTTTGTGAGAAAGTGTATATAGTATGTATTATAAAAATGGAAATCGCGTAGAAAAAACCTCGTGAAAGTTGGTAAGTCGCGTAAAAAAAGGTTCATAAAAAAGATGCAGGTGCTTCTGACAGTGCAAAACAAGTAAAACGTTCCTAGTGTTTTTTTCCTCTCATAGTGAGCAGGCACAGGGCGATCTTCTTTGACTTCGTAAAATCACAGTACACAGGGCAGGTATCGCGCATTTCCAGTTAACCTTGGTTCCTCTCCAGAAGAACCTATGATATCGTGCGGTTGTTCAGCTTTTGCATACATTCAAAATTTCTGTCTCAAAATATAGCGTGGAACTCCCCACTCAAATACCCCCAGCGCTTTCTTCTGTTTCCCTATTCAGATTCACCCTTCCACACCATACATACCCGAGCAGAAATTTGTTAGGGCATGTCCTAACTACCTCAGACCTCGCTTAAGACGGTATGCCATATTAGGAAGTTTATGAGAGCCCTCATCAGTTCCTAATATGAAATTCCCTATTAGGATTTTCCCAATTGAGCCCCGATTTAGTACACTTATTCTACCCATTGATAAGGCGCGCCTCGTTTGGTTTCGACAATTGCCAGAATGCAGCCACTTCATGGGGAATCTCGTCTGACCCCGATGATTTTCCCAGAACGCAGCCATTTCATGGTGAGGCTTATCAAATAATATTCGGGACTTGATATGTAACATATATTTTCGGAATGTAACTATATTACGCTCTAATATGGTTTTCTATACAACTGTGTATTTTTTAGCGTAGACATCTTATAATAGGTCTGTTTAATGAGGCTAACCGGATTTTTCCTGACGACCTCGGTCAATTTTCTGCGTTCAATAACGCCCCGAAGTCGTCTGAAGTTTCCCAGGCATGTGTTCATTAACGGCTGCCAGATTTAGTCTCGGTCATTCTCGGTCAACTTTTCCTGCCCAAGCTCTAGACTTGAGGTGAACTCAGGAGAAGTGTCATTCGTGGAAGTGACAGCCCAAGTTGTCTAGACGACTTTGGGCGGCTTTGACAGTTTTCCTGAGGTTGTAGGAAGTTCTCTCGGTTAATCTGGAGCAGTGGCTCATTAAACAGACCTAATGTATTCTTTTCTTCTTTTACAGAAAATGATAACATGCTGGAAAAAAATAAATTAATATATCATAATATAATAATAATATAAACAATAACTAAGTTATTTAAAAATTTTATATCACAACTACTTCTTATTAAATCTAATTTGCCAATCTTATATATTATGCGAAATGTTTAGTTACATATTACTATTATCTACTATTTATTAAGGACCTGATTTAAACATTCTATTTGTGTCACATGCGGGAACCCGAGCTGGGTCAGAACTGTTAGCCTGATATGGTCTGGACTCGCAACAGGGTTGCATTTCGGATCTGCGCCAGATGAGGTTAGCCTATCAAAGCCCTAATAGAAATCGGACAAGCCAGACCTCGGCCAACTAACTTATAATGGCATTACTCCGTTTCATTACTACACTTTGTAAATAAAAAATGCACTGGATAGTGGACAAATAGCAGTTTATTTAGTTTAGTAACTTTATGAACAGAGTACAGCAAAAACAATTCACTTGGAAATAAACACCTTGTAAAGTAACCAATGCATGCAAAAAAAAAAATTATTAAAAGAGCATTTAGTTTTGAAAAACAAATTGTGCTATTTATTGGTCAGATAATGGCTCAAAATGTATGTATGTATGTATATAAAAATTCAATTTGCACTCTATTTTGAGTGAAAAGTCATATATAAAAGCCATTTTCAGTGTTAAATAATTATTGGACTTTTTGTTCTTGACTTCTGCGAAACAACTCTTGAAGTCTGCTTAAATTGTATCAAACCCCTTTGAGCAGAAATCCTAAAGTTAAATCAGTGGAGTTGCAGAGAAAAGTTGTATATAGCATAATTCAAGCATATAAAAATGTGTGATTCGCATAGAAAATAAATCACGAATGCACTGAATAAAAAAGCTAACACCGACAGAAGAAAAATACAGTGCGTATGAAGTACAAAATAACTCTAGTATGAGTGCACCTAAGGAAGCGCCCCAAATTCGCCAAGAGTTATGCCGCCTCTAATCTTGATTTCTAGAATTGTCTAACATTTGCGGATAAGAGCAAATTTAATTGTTTGTTTCCGATGGCCACATGCTTGTGTGTTGAAAATCATGACAAGAACTTGAAATCACTATCTTACAAAAAATGTGCTACACTATTGGGTGTGACGGAGTAATGATATGAGGCTATATGTCGACTCAATGGCCTGGAAATTTTGACATAATAATGAATTGAGCTGTGTACTTGCGGATCGGAAAGGAAAATTTAAAGGAATGTGCAACGAAAATGGGAATATTCGAAAATTACTATTTCCAACAAAATAGCAATTCCAAGCACACAGATTAAAACGCGTTCTTATGGATCATCTACAACTGCCCACGTATGCTTGTCATTCCGCTGCAGTCACCCGAGCGAACATATTCCTATTGTGAACAATGGAAAAAATTTTAGTTCAGTTTCATATTTTGAGTTTAAGGGATAGAGTTATATTTTAAAGCAATTTTGGTATCAGTATCTACTACGCATTTGTTCGGAAACGCACTGTGAATTTATATTATGATGACAGAAAGGAAATGGAGAAAAGTAAAAGCGTAAAACTGGAGAAAAAATTACTGAAGAATCAGAAAAATGCAAAATAGAAGAACAGATATAAGGACATATAATTAATAAGTTAAATCTAATAACAAAAGACATAAAATATGGAATCAGCCATAGGCTGATCATCTCATAACACTCTTCTGTACAAAATTTTAGAGTGATAAGTTGCTTCCTTTTCGAATTATATCCAATAATCGGGATATTCAATATTGCGGTCCGATCAAGTAGTGACGAGACGTGGCTCATTTTTCCGATCTGAAGTCTCATAAAACACATCTGTACAAAATTTCAAAGTGATAGGTTGCTTCCACTTCGAATTGTATCCAATAATCCAAAAATCCAATATGGCGTTGTTTCCTATTTGAATTGTACCTAATAATCCAAAAATTATATATGGCGGTCTATTGAAGGAGTAGGGGGATTCAGCCCATTTTCGAACTTAGACCTACAAATTTTCTGAAAGTAATATATGCCAAATTTCAGCCTTCTAGCTCGATTGGTTCTCGAGTTATTGTGTATACAGACGGACGGACGGACGGACATGCTTAAACCGATTTGCTTTCACATTCTGAGCATATGTATATAATTCATTCTACTCTAGCATTATTTGTTCTATGCGTTACAAACTTTGTATCAAAACTAATATAACCTACATATGTATCATATAGGGTATAAAAATCTTCTGTTAAAGAAAATAAATGCTCATGAACCAATAACAAAAATATTTTACGGAAAATAATGTTAATAGAACATCTTCAGTTTATTCACACAATCCTTTTACTACATTTATTTATTTGCCATTTGTTCATTTTATATCACATTTATTTATTTATTATAAGTTGTTAACATATATTACTTTCTCTACGTGATAACGTCATTTTTTACGAGTCAACAATGGCGTAATTTCTGCTATGTAGAAAATTTTCTCATCATCTGCCAAGGAGGCTCTTAATATCACGCCTGAATATCTCATATTTTACCGCCTGTACCGCAATTAGATTAATTTTATTGTATCATAATTCTCTTTTGGGTTGGTATCACAACGAAAACTAAGTCCGTTCCAGGTCCCAAGTCTGCGATTATCGTCTGAGATTATCGTCTAGATAAACGAAATAATACTTGCGCTATTCTGTATAAAACTTAGTGCAGTGTTTTCTGCCGAACGAAATTCATCTTTGGAGGCTAGAAATTATTGAAACTAGGAGATCCCTGTGCAATTGCACAAATTGGAGGTACATATATGAGTGACATAACGCTTTTATATGTGCCCTCAATTTGTACCTTAAATTTTAAAGCGCGTTCTTTTCAGAGGTGTCCCCTGTAGGCTTAATCCTCCCATGCAAGGAAGCAATAAAAAGACACTTGCAGAATAATAGCTGTGTTCTTTTGGGCAACAGAGTTATGAAAGCTAAAAAGAACGGTTGGAATCCATGGAATATATGGATAATTCTTCTTCTTATCTTTTCCTCTTTTTAAGCAAACCCGAGATAAGTAAAGACTGTTATTAACTTGAAATTTATCTTGATGTCAGTTTTGCCTACATTAGTGTGTATTTTAATTGCTATGATGAGCAAAACCAACTTTTCAACACAAAAACTTTCAATAAGCGCCATCTATTTCCCCGTAGAAGACTTAAATAATCCAGTAAGCTTTTTAACTCGGTTAAATAATCGAGTTAATTTAACACGGTTAATGTATGACAACTCTGTACTCTGCTGCCAAAAGAACGCAGCTAATGAAATGAAAAAAGCTCCAATAAATCCATGTATTACATACTTATCGGTGGCAAACACCAAACTTAACACCAAAGTTACCCAGGAACGCAAACCCAAAGTAGTGAACACAACCCCGAACTGATGCGGATCAGTGTTGCCATTACAAAATTTCAAGAAAAGCTCGATGAAACTCCATATAAAAAAAGTGGCTTTGCATAATTAATTATTGAAATTATTGAAAATGACTTAAAACGCCAAACAACTACCGCGCTATGACAACAACATATGACAGTAAGGAAATAGCAGGAAGGCAAAAGCTACTGCAAATTTTTGAACTTTTCTGCAGGCGGGGAAGCAATGACGTCAGCAGAATTCAGCTGTGAAACTGAGTAAGAAAACGACTTCTTGCAGTTTCCTGCTCAGGAATTATAATTCCTGCAAGTAAAGAAACAGACCTATTAAATTTCCGGTTTGTAAATTTTAGTCGTGAGAATGTAACAAGTGTCTACCACGTGTTGTTAACTTCGGCCGGTGGTGTATTTCCGGGGTATGTTGCAACATGAGCTTTGGGTTAGACGCAGTCCATTTATGCTATATTGCTTTCGGGAGAATAAAGTTTGCAGGAAAGTCCCGTAAGAGAAGTCCCAGGTAAGTTCTCCAATACTTTAAATGTGGCCTTTAAATCCAATAAAACCCTGTAAGCTTTATTCCTCCTTAGACTTTAGTCTAAAATTTCGATTCGAAGCAACATCTTACTGCCTTACATTTGAATATTTAACGCTAGTTCAAAATTTTATTAAAAGTTTCCATTTCAAATAACTTAATGCTAATTGTAGACTATTTTTGCTATAAAACAAGTAATTTTCGAGGCTGAAATATGAAATATTTTGCCAGGCATTAGCAAGGACTCACATCAGATGCCTCATCTTTATGACAATTTCTATTCCAAGAGGGCTATTGTATTTGCAAAGATCTAAATTAGGAATGTTTTTAATTCCAGGAAAAGTTCCAGTCCCGAAGCAGAAAAATGAAAAGAAAGCGTCATTTATTCTGGTCGGCACTTTAAAGATTCATAGGTATTCTTCCATCCATCATCAAATCTGTAAATCAAACAAAGATCTTTGCAGAATCGCCCAGATACAGATTTTGTTTACAGACAAGGGCGAGGACTGTACACACCCAAGTAAATATCTAACCATTATTACATATTTCGCATATATGTTTTATTCCAGGCTACTTCATCCCTCAATAGGCACCAGGAACTAGAAAATAACAAAGTCGTATCTGCTGTTGGTTTATTTTCTAGCAAACAAAGAATGTATGCAGTGTTTAAATTGAAATCACAAAAGGTAAGTTAGTTAGCGCATATATACTTCCAACTGTTCATGCTTTAATTGTATAGGAGAAAATTTTGATATAAATTCAATTCTGTAGCATTTTTTGTAGCAAACTCAATCAAAAACTTTAATGCACACATTTTCGTAGTTTTTAATAAAATACAAGTTTTTATTTATTATTGTAAGCCATGGTTTAATTTCAGTTTACATTACAAAGCTATGATAAATATTTCAGAGCAAAACAGAAACTATTAATCCAGAAGTGTATACATCAGTTTTGTCACAGCAGTATCAAATGGCATGCGGTCGTAGATACCTTTGGAATTGTGTCATAATGTCTAGAAATCAGTTTGTAGTTACACACGTGAACAATACGTGATTTCTTCCTCTCTATCTTTAATAGAGGTTTTTCGCAATTGTTACATATATTCATGTAAACAAGTTACGACAATCATAAAATCTGGCCATTACAGCAAACAATTTGTTTACCACTTTCCAGACTGTACCCTTGTTACGATGTCTCTTTTACCTCTGACTAAAATCAACGCATTTTGCTTTGTTATATAATGTACGGAAATGTAATCAATTGGAGAATTTTCCATAAATTGAAAGTAACCAAATAAAAATGAGATTGCTTTCATTGCTCCTAAAAATTTACTTTTAATGTTGCAGTGGAATATCCCATAAAGGGCAACTCCCCCGGATAGAAATCTCCCTTCTACGGACAAATTTTACCCTCTACTAACCGGTATATTTCACTCACACTCACCCTCTTTTAACCGGACATCTCCAATAGGCGGACAAATTGCAATTTGGAAAGTCACATTTAGTGTCCGCTCAAGGCAGATTCCATTCTATCTAGTTTATTAATCAAGGTCAGGATCAATTACAATTTTTAAGGAAGCACGAGATTTTTTATTGTTGCCGACAACTGGTAGCGTTTAAATTTTTCATGAGTTTATATATTTTCCAAATGCCGGCAAAGTTCCTTTATTCTCTGTTTGTCTGATTTCTAAATTAGATAAGATTATGAGTTTTACTTCATGATCTTTTCAATTCCGAACACGCCTTAGCTTCTAGTGCTCTTATGACTTATCAGTGTTGTCGTTTTGTAGAATAATCCAGTTTACAAGTTTAGATTATTAAACCAACGCAACAGATTTACTAAGAACGCAACTCTCAATAAAAGGTGACAATAGTGAAAATAATGACAACGTATTTATCACTATATCATTAGTCAGTGCACAAAAATTTATTCGGTCCATGATCTGAGGAACTACATGCATATAATGAGTTAAATTTAATTATACGCTTTTTTACCTGTAGTAGTGACAAAATTTCTTATTAATCCTTAAAACAAAATTACGTAACTTAAAAAGAGAGCCTAAATATAAACTTTTGTACTACGGTTTTTGTCTACTCTATTTAAAAAATTGGTACAGAGCTAAGAAGTCGGAATGTTAGCCCTGACCGAAGCTTGGCGATTTGAGAAAGTCCTTCTCTTTTTCCTCCCACTGTCCTTATCATCAAAAGTTGGGCCGAAGTAGTAAAGGCCGGGCGGTTCCGTGGGGACTGTCCGGTCTTCCTTGGAATTGCAGGAGTTAGCTTTCAGCTAAAGAGAAGAAGGCGAGCATAATCGACATCGCAAGTCGGCAGATTTCCCCCTTTGTTGGCGTAGGATCAAATCCTGCATAGGGCGCGGCGATATATCTGGGTACCAGTGGTTGGGGCAATTTTTACTGACGATAATTGTACTTAAAAAGCCACTCTGATGTTGCACAGTTAATTTCATGTCAAAAAAATTGTGGCTCACTTACAACATTTGTCAGGTTAACTTCCCAATCTTCCTCTTCCCTAATTTCCCTCGGCCTAAGCTGTGCTGTGTTGCATCATAGGGTTGTTCCTTGAGCTTAGCCAATACCTTAAACAAATTTGACCTACTCTGTTGAGATGGAAGAGAATCTAGCACTTACCATCCTTCTCTTCCTTCATGATCCTATTGAGGGGTTTATTCTCTACCTTACTTTCCCCTTTGCGCGAGTGTAAGAGGTAGAGAGTAGAGGTATTTTTTTGCAAAACTGTTATATGGCGAAAGTTTATGGCTATTACTTCGTTAATATACAGCCTTCTTTATGAAATTCTTTTAATTTATTCTTATTTCATTTTATGGCAATAATTCTATACATATATATATATAAATCTAGTAAGCCAAAGGTAAGTTCAAAACAAAACAAATTTTAATCCAAAGGTGAGGTTCAGTAATTTTCAAACGTAATCCTTGCTACCTTTCATTTTGAATGACATACATGGTCAGGACTACATCTGGAGGCGTACAGTTACTGTTTCAGACAGATTACTATAAAATATGTACCTACGTCAAAGGACCTAGGTCGACCGGTCGATACCGATAATGACCTCCTGTCGACATGATTCCTATAAGCGCTGTTTCAGCGGCTAGCTAATCACGAAGATTGCTAATCCTATTTGCAGAGCATCGATGGAATTACAGGATTATACCGCCTATACTATAGTCGCATCATGTACCCAAGTGGTACAATACTTGACAGGGTAAAAAGGGCCAACCGCAGCCTTCGTCTTCGCCACTCTGTCAACAGGCAGCGCATCAGCCACTATTAGTCTTAGTCAGGAGTACGTTGTGAATTTAGGACCTGATCCTTAGCAGGATGGACAACTAGAACAGGCTACGGCATTGGCAGCTTACCTTCAAATCTGCAAATCATCCTACTATCCGCAACCTATGGACTTGAGGCAAAATTTTTAGAAAATACTCACATATAATTATAAATAAATAAATGAAGATAAATTGTATTTTAAAATAATGTCTGGGATTCTTTTAGTAAATTTTGTACAATTTTGTAAAAAGTTTCCGTTTTAGAATATAAAAGCCTATATTATACAGGGTGTCCCACAAAGTAGTGATAATCGGAAGCCTGGAGGTAGAGTGTCCCTCGGGGAACCCAAATCACCCCCATGTATGTTCTACGATTTTTCTTATTTTTCGAGTTATTACAAATTTTTCGCTAATTACGTGTTGTAAGGGATTTTAGGTCATAGCGATTGAAGTAAGTAAGATAGGCACTTGAGTTTTTTTTCGAAATAGCTTAACAGTGCACCTGTTAACTACTTTTTCAAATTTAAGTAAATTACAGTAGAGCTTTTGAGAGAAGATGTGGGCTAGTTTTAATCCTACTGTTAGACTCATTCTCCACTGCCCTTCTGCACGATTCTATTTCATTTTATTCCATTTTGTGCAAGGTCTGTATTACCGTTTTATACCTTTTGCCTAATCATTGTAAGGTCCTTGTCTTAACTTTTTGCTGCTGTTGTACTGCAAACTGGTGTATTGTAACAGTTATTAAACTTTCACCTTTACTGATTTTTGCTTGTTTATTATGTTATACTGGTGCTTTGTAAAGTTACGTGTCAAGAATAGCGGCATTACCTAATCCAAACGATATTTCTTTGATAATTTACTAGGAGAAGATAAGTTACCTGATCTTGAATGATCTAGTTTACACCTTTCTTATTTGCCCCAGAAGTTCAACAGCGTTAATATTACCAGCTTGGTGTTGCTTGGGGTTGTCCTTGGATTCAAGGGTTTTTGTAGCGGAACAACACTCTCAGCTTAAGCGAGGCGGAGAAAATTTCTATGGCTAGAGGCACTAGTTTTAATAAATAATCAGTCGAAATGTTCCTTAAAAATTTGCCAAAATTATATGAGAAACTAGAAAAGTTTATAATTTGGGCGAAACAGGTGTTACAACAATGATTATCAAAAGTAGGTATAAAAAGCTTCATAAAGCTGAGGATTTGGAATATAAATTATGCTATTGTATTCAGGTGATCGCTGAAAAGGAAAACGACTATCGGGAAACTATTTTCCGGTAAAGGGGGATCTCTTGTAGCAGTTGTTGCCGGTACTTTCTTACTCCCTGTTTATATATATCTATAGAGAAGAAACTTACTTAGAAAAATTTTGACTGGTAGCTCAGCTTTGTCGTCCCAAAAAGGTTGGACTGTTTTAGAAAAATTTACTGGTGTTTTGAAAGATATTCAAAAATTCACAAAGTGCACTGAAAATCAGTCACGTATCTGTCTTTGGACCTTTGAAATCTTTTTATCCATCGCTTTTCATTATTAACAAAATAATTCAGAAACAATTTCCGTTTACGAAATTAACAGTCTCACGAAAATTTCATTCCAACGCGCATTTACTTCTTCAATTATAGCGATTTTAATATTCTGGAATATATCCAATAAATAGTTTGATTTTCTGTGAAGACGACTAGGTGTTATATACATTGGAAGTCTTGATCGATCCTTTAGAAACAATAGTTCTTCCTGAAAAGACAAATCCATTTCCTAAGGGCAAAAGTTCTTGAAAAAACAATTCCTCTGTCTGCAGATGATGTCATATCCCTGCCAAATGTTAGCACGTTTTGAATTCAGTACACATATCCGTCCAGAGCAAATACATCCATTGCCAATAATAAAAAAGGAAAAATCAGAAATTCATACGGCGCGTCCCCAAAGAAAAAGGATTCTATAACTTAAACAAAACAGGAAAAATTGGAAAGTCAAAGATACGATGGTTCAAAAGAAGTTAATGCTTACAAAAACAAAGGCGGAAAAACAGAGTCGATTCGATATGTTCATCGGTTAATTCGTTCAGAAAAAGATATCTGATCAAGATTTACTGGATGGCAGTAATATTTTTCAAGTAACAGAAGATACCAAATTGCTACGGGGTAATTTCGTTATGATTCGGTTTCAGTGCAAATCAATCGAGAAGTATTACGTTGGTGGAATCCTTAGCCGTGAATCTGCGACTATAATTGTCATTAACTTTTTCCGAAGAAAATATAAATCTTTCTGCAAGCCAGTTATTGAGGATATTGCAACAGTTCTACTGAGGATATAAAATTTGTTGTCTCTCTTCCAGAGCATGCATCCCGAACTTCACGATCAGTTACAATGGATTTCTCACAGTACAATGTCTACTGAAATACGTAGCGCGGCCAAATTATTTGTGGTCCCGAAGGGTTCTGGTTATAATTTCCTGGAATCCTCTTCCTACCTGTTACCCTCGACCTTTTTGTGGGCATAAAATCCCCTGTGGGGACAATATTTTCAAATATTGGAAATAGTGGCTTGAAAAGTGAAGTGATCTTGTCCAGAAAAGTGAAAATGTCAAAAATTGAATACCGTGCTGTAATAAAATTTTTAACAAAAGATGGATTAACACCGACGGAGATCAAAGACGGATGCATCGCGATGAATTGAAACCATAACTTACGATGGTTAAACATAAAGTCCTTTCGCTGGGGACGGGAGTTAATTGAAGATGATCCACGCTGTGGAGGGCCAGCAAAGGTAGCTACGTAGTGAACGTGGATTTGGTCGAAAAAGTTGTTTTGACGGACCAGCGGTTAAAGGCCAGAGAGATCGCAGAACAAACCGGTATATCGAAAACAAGTGTCGTCCGTATTCTACATGAACATTTGGGTATGAGAAAAATCAGCGTAAGATGGGTACCGCGAATTTTTTCCTCAGTGCAAAAAGTACGGTGTGTTGAGTGCTGACAGCAATTGTATAAAGACGACGTAGACAGTATTCTCCAAAGGATTGTGCCAGGGGATGAAACCAGTTTTCTGGGATACTGAAAGTATCCTGCCGCTGGATTTCAAGAAACATAAAACCGTTGTAAATGCCACATATTATACTGAACTTCTACGAAAGTTACGTAAGGCCATTGTCGAGGAAAAGAGAGGAAAACTGTTAATGTACTGTCCTTACACGATAATGTGTCCGTACACGTTGCTACTATTTCAAAGGTTGCTATTAAGGAATGCTTCGAGGAATTGGACCATCCACCTTACAGTCCAGATTTGGCCCCAACTGAATATTTTTAATTTGCTAAACAAAAATCATATTTGCGGCGAAGGAAGTTTAACTTATTAAAAGATGTGAAAATTGTATTGAAATAAAGAGAGAATATATGGAAAAATACCCACTATCTTTATCCGCTCTCACCCCTCTTTCTACCTTAGGCCACGAATACTTGAACCATACTACGTTTTTTTTCTTTTTAAACAATGACTATATGCAATCATATTGAATAAGTGAGTGAAACATTAGGACATTATTTGTTTTTGTTGATTGTTTTCGTTTTTTTTACACAACTTGCAGTATTCCCAACCTTAGTCGAAACCTCTCCATCTACCTGTCGAAGCTACCCGTATGGTGGAGTACATTCATGAAAATTATGAAAACCTCAAAAGGAAAACCAAAACTTTGTACTTAACAGTCAGATTTATTCGAAATAAGTATAAATGAGTTTATTACTAGTGGAACTTTAATATTTGACCATAACAGAGTTTTATGGCCAAGAGAATTAAGCGTCAAATGTTCCCTATGCTACCCTATGCGCAACGCATGCGACTCAAACAATACTCACCAGCACAACTCAATAGCAAGATTTTGTTGCACCCTAATATTCTGTGATTTTATTATTCAACTGAACAGCAGAGGTGTGAAAATGGTTCCCCTTTCCTTTCCTGCTAAGAACAAGGAAATATGAAATATGCATTTCAACTTGGTTAGCTCTTTGTCTTTATAGTATCATTTACCCTTTATCCCAATTCACAAAATTCTGGCATTGTAGGGCCAAGGACTTTAGCTTCAACTCAAAAAAAAACATACTGAAGAGTGTTAAAGTCGGAGTTTCACGGAAATGAGTTACTCAAAAGAAGTTATGTATGACTAACATTCCTTCTTGGTGTGAACTAGAGAAATACATCCAAGCCTACTGTCAAAATTGCCTTACTATCTGTCAGAAAACAAAATATATGTGAATCTAGCGAATTAACATGAAACGGTCGAAATATTAAGTTGTTAGTGGCTGCGGGTATATTTTCGAAAACAAAAGAAAATCACTAAAGTGACTCTATAATATAAATCATCCAAAGTATACACTCTAAAAGCTTTCACAAAAGCATACCGCCTAAAAAGCGTCTTGTACACAAATTATTTATTTCATAATTTCAACAGAAAAGTAAATTGAGATACACTGAATTCTCCTCAACAATGAGTGCGGACTCACCGCATAATTAATTCTAAACAAATCGTAATTAAATTGAGGTAACGTGCAGCAAGCAACTCGAGCACAGAAACTGAAGTTTTTCGCAGCGAAACCACTTTAAGCCAATTATAACTAATTAATTTTACTAAAATTATTAAGAAAGAAGATTTAAAAATTCAAATTTCAGGAGATTAATTGTAATGCAAACTCTTTGGTTAATAAAAATCAGTTTTTGACTTTACAACCCTGATTATCGCTAATCATTGAAAAGAAGGTCTCCTCCTGGAGGTTCATCCAACATTGCATGACGGCCCATCAACCTTGACGACTTGAAACAATATATTTCGTTTTCAGCTGAGATTTGGCAATTTCTTGTCTTATTAATGATCCGCGGCGGTTTCATGCTTATTATGTTCTTCACTGGTGTTACACTTACCTGCGCTGCAGAGTCGAATACTCGTGGTTCCGGTAGTCATTAACCGATGTGTAAAGTGGTGCGATCATGTAATAAGGTGAAGCAAAGCTGTAAAAAAATACATAACAGTGCAGTAAAAATAAAAAATTGCGGTGAAGCTGAACTAAGACAAATTCCATAATATGCGACCTTTTTGATTGAGTGCCTGGTGAGACCGTAGATGACGTTTCTATGGGTACATAGAGTACGGCCTCCCCCCAAATTGAGTTCCCCCATCTGGAAAAATCTTTTCGTCATCTGGGTGATAAAGTTGAGTATTTAATCGGAACTTTGTTTAGAATTACTGCAGTACTTCGGGCATTAGTGGCAGCGATACTCCAGTTTGTGAAAAGTATATTTTTTGTGTGGATTTTAAGATTTACAAGTGTACTTGAAAATGATCTTTAGAGCTTGTGCAGTATTGATAGTGGCTGTGGCTATTTTCGGTCATGTAGCTCTTGCGCGTCCAGGATATGCGTCAGGATATGCGGTTGATTACTATGTGAGTTCTGTCACAAGTGCATACGTAAATATAAAATTGTGTCAATCTGAGAAGATTACAAAAGTAACAATAATTTTAGTGTGGAGTGCATTGTGTTTAGAAAACTTTGTGTTAATCAGTCCTGAATTTACTTTCAGGATCACCCGAAATATGCATTCAATTATGGAGTAGCAGATCACACAACCGGAGATGTTAAATCACAGCATGAAACTCGTGACGGGGATGTGGTTAAAGGTACCTATACTATTTATGGGTGCATGGAGTTTGTAATTTTTGGTAATTTTTTTTTTAAAGGGCAATACTCCTTGGTGGAACCAGATGGTTCAGTTCGCACTGTTGATTACACTGCTGATCCTGTACATGGATTCAATGCTGTTGTTTCAAAAAGTGCTCCAACTGTTCACGCACACGCTGTTATTGCCAAGCCACTAATCCATAAAGCCATAGTTCCAGTCACGAAGCATATTGTGCCAGCTGTAGTAGCCTCCCCTGCACCATATGGTACGTAAATAATTTTTAAATTTGTTGTAGTTTAATTAACAAATCAAAGCGGGTATTGTAAGTATTCCCATTGAACTTAATATGCATTTAGAACGTCACAAACTCTTTCAAACACGTATTTATTTCGATTTATAAAATAATGTTTTGGATTTATCTGGAAGAAATTTGTTATTTCCATGAAATAAGCAAAACGCAGGTGTGAGCCTTGATATTTCTAAAAGCAATATCGAAACATTAGAGGTTTGGTTAATATATCAAATCATAAATTTAGTGAACATTCCGATTTTCGAATGGACTTTGTATCAATGTTCAAAGCATATCACTTGAAAAAGCAACAATTAATAACAGTTGGGGATTATCTTATTATTTTCATTAATAGCCTGAGTCTTCACTTTTAGTTTTTTGTTCTCAATTATAGTTTTTGTGTTAATTATTTTTGACATTTCGTAGGTCGTTTTAAACTTTAATGTGATGGTTTAGAAATTTCTTTCTATTAAGCACGTATTCATATTAACCAAAGATTAGTTAAAAAATGTATAATCGCAATAATTCTATGTTTTTATCTGGGTTATTTGATCGAAATAATTCTGTATATATATATTTTACTCAAAAACGTTGATAATGGAAGTTTAAAGAGAATTTTATTCTGAAGAAGTATTGCACCGGTTCTGAAGCAATAAAAAGTGTATTTAATGAGAACAAATGATATCGAAAAATACCTCTAAAAGTGGCAGATCATCATCAAAGCATTGATTAGAAATATAGTATGCTTTTGTAATGAACCACAACACAAAACATCGCTGGTATAATGAATAACACCCTGGCTCGAGCTTCGTGAGTCTTGTATCTGTATCTACCAACGATCCAGTTTTTCTCTTAGATTAATTGGTCCATTAATGATCTCAATCTAATGAAAAAATAGATGAGTTACAACTAATTGCTGATTAATGTGGATTTTTAACCTTGCAACTGCTGCAATACTTAACAGCTTTTAACGATTTTTGTGTAATTATAAATAGAAAAAATAACTGTTTTTAAAAGTCAAAAGTTATGTCTTTGCTTTATAGTAGTTCAGGTTAGGTATAGAGATGATTAGGTCTTGTAGAAACCTGATAACATCACTTTTATTGTTAGGCTGTTATTTGCTCTCATGGTGAAACTATGTAATATTTAATATTATATATTATATTTATCCTCTTGACCTCTTGATCAGCTGTTGGTTTCCAATAAATTCGTATACAGAGACAAAATGGAAAATGGGAAAGCCATGTGAATATTTTTTTAAATGTTTATTGAAAAACGATATTACGTAGGTATTAAATATTTATAGCAAGTGCTTTTGATAATTCGAATGCCCCCTTTTGCTTTTTACTAACAGTAATTCCTTCTCGAAAGAACTACAAGCGGCACGCATATCTGACATCGACATTTTGTCCCAAAAATTCAAGATATTTGGGTTGAATTTTTCTAAATTGCAAATTTTTTGGTCGGTAAGTTTTGCAAGTAAGTTTGTAAGTTTTGTAAGTTTTTGTAATCCCAAGCATAAAAATCCACCGGGGTCAAATTAGGACTACTAGAGGGCCACTTGTTCTTCAACAAAAAGTCAAATAAATTTTCAGAACACCAAGTCTGAGCTGCACCTGTCGAATGTGATGGGGCTCGGTCCTATTGAAATCAGTAATAATGTTCGCGGAATAACTTCTAACAATTCAGTACGACAACTGATTCGAGGATTTCCGTTTTATAATATTCGACATTGATTTGATCCCCTCTTTCAATAAACACAAGGCAAAGTTTGCTTCATTTGCAAAATCTGTCCCAAACTATGTCTAAGGATACATTTTGATACCTGGGTACGTATTGCCCATTTTCTGGTATATCATCCATTCTTACTGCCCATATTCGGTCATTTTGTGGGCTTGTGTGGCTACTCCAAAACAAACGAATTCATCCCCAGAGTGAATTGAAAATGTTGATATTCCTTATCGAATGGCCCTTTTTCCTTCGAATCTGCACTCTTACAACTTTATGGCCTACCTTACTATGCACAGTTCGTAGAGTTCACTTCTCTTACAGTCTTTAAAAGCGGACGTTTCCTTAAAACGTTTAATGGTGTTATAAATAAAATGCCCCTGTACACGTACACTTTTTAAATTGCGAGAATATCACAAAGCGGGACCTAAGTGTGGAAAACATTTACTAGGGAATTAATTTGTTCTAAATTTTCATGAGAAGCAACTTTTGTATTCGAATTTATTGGCCACCGTGTAGAGGCAGTTTGCAAGCCTTATTCGGGATAGTGAGGCATATCATTTGATTTATAACCTCAGGGCAGAGTACTCCCAGGGTATATGCGTGGATGTTTTATCTTTATTTTCGAACTATCTTTACAATTCTCTATCTAAATTGTCTGTCTAGTGACTAAAAAGCCATGTCAAGTAACCACATTTAAAAATAGCCTTATCGATTTTCTGTTAAAGCCTACAAGCGAGCGTTTTAAGTCAGGAAGGTATAAGCAATTCTTTTTCTTTGTCATTCCTAGCGCTGAAGAAAGCTCATTTATCGGTCTTCTTTTCTTATAGACCCTCCCTAAATTGACAGAATTAACCTATTTTAATCTCAAATGCAACAGAAGAAGTCTGTTGTGGCAATTCCAAACCAGCTTCGATTTATATTTCTGGAATAACAGGGCTCCGAGCGCAACTTAGTTATTTAAGCAGACGTAAATTTTTAAGCTCTTTTTACGCGGCTTCTTTACTCTTTAGTTTCCTTTAAGCTGTATACTTTTGGGGGTCTTATTTGCTTTTACGCGATCCGGTTTTATAAAAAGAGGCCGAAGAGTACTGTGAAATATATTTTTTAAATGCATCTTTATAGCTTAAATTGATTTTCGTGGACATGTTTCCTTTTTTATGCGAATTTTTTATTTTAAGTGGTTTTTTGCGCGTCTTCCTACTTTTACGTCATCCTTTTTGGCAAAATTTTTTTACGCGGTACGAATTTTCCACGTAAAAGAGGATTCAGGTAGGGGAATTAGATCTGGCTTCTCTGAATTCCTAAGTGTAGATATCATCTTGAAAACTAGAGGGCCAACCTAACAGGGCTCTGCATTTGAATTACAGACAATATCTGACTTGTTTTATTTACGGATATCTGTTAACCTCTTTTAAAGAAACATATTGTGAGTTCTTGTATCTAGGGATACCTGATAAACTCTATAAAAATATAATCTACTTTGGAGCACTTAAGTATCTTTAATACAGACTTGATCCCCAAAATGTTGATTTGACTACCGAAAGTACTACGAAATATGCCTTTTTTTAATGAAAATACGGAATCAAAGTAGGCCAATTATTACTACACGTTGAGGATGAAATTTTAGGGTATAGCTTACACGATATCATAATATTTGACCGCCTTACTACCCCACATGCGAAAGTATAGATCGCAATATGGTTACACTACACCTCTTCACGAAAAATCTTTGGACATAAAGTTTCAAAGAGTTTTGACAGTGATCGTACTGAAACGAGAATCCTGGATATTTAACTACGTTAGAAGACTGTAGTTTATCACATTTTATAACCAACTGCGATCGAGAAATCCGTCCATAATTTGCAAAATATACTAACACAATATATTTGATTAAAATATACAGAATGTACAGAAGAGATGTTTCTTTATTGCCTCGCAAAGAAATAATGCTGGGTTATCGCAAGCAAATCGGTACGCCATATATCATATATTGTCACCACCATACCAAATGGCGCATTTACGACCGTTTTCAGTTCAATGGAGATTTTCAATTTTGAGACACAATTCACGAATAAAATATAGATCCATCATTCGAGCAGAATGTAGAATTGCTCCTTTAGAATTGAAAATCTCCACCAAGGTAAAAATGGTCATATATGAATATTCATGGCTTTGAAGTAATAGCGATAATGATAGCGGACATGTTACTTCCCTTTTGCTTGCCGTCTCGATATTAAAACTCTGTTGTCTAGTAAAAGAAACTCCAACTATTTTATCATAGTTAATAAACGCTAAATTCATATGAGCTCCAAATAAACGGAATGAAATTTACTCTTAAATCAAAGACATACTGGGCTTTAAATCCAACTTTTGTAATTGATTTAATAGTTCATTTAAAACAGGGGCTATGGTAGGGGTGATAATACTGAACCTTATGAATAACCTTTGGCAAATTTGATAGATGTAAATTCGCCATTTGGTGTAGCTATAGACTCTACCGTAATATTTCTCTAGAAAGGATTTAATGTTATCATCCCTTACTATAATTGAATGTGCGTTGTAAATGCAAAAAAGCTTTCGACTGAGTTTCGTTTTTGTGTAGTAATTATAGTATTAATTTAAATCACATCATCAATACTATAGTTTAATGAAATTCTAAAATATAATTATTGTTAATAAGAATTATAGTGAACCATTTTTGTGTTAAAGGATTTGTGCCTTCAACTAAAAAAACCATTGTAGGAGTTTCCGTTCAAATGTTGGTTGAAAAAAATTTGTGTCGTGGGAGACAATTCGAAAAAAATTAAAAAAACTTAAGCCCAAGTTATTGTAAATGGAAATTTTCTCCTCATTACACCGACAAAAAAAAGAATTTATCTTTATACGATGAACAAGACTGCGACGATATATAATTTCGCCAACGGTCCAATAAGTTTACCGGCAAAAAGCCAATCTCAAAACCGGTAACTATGATTTTAGCATTGAAACTGAATTCTGGAACTTATATTGATAAATGAATACCTAAATTAAAGCAATTCATCCATTCCAATCATTTTGTAAAAATGAGAGTCAAGTTCTATAAAGAAAGTGACGGGAAGTAATCCTCAAAAATGTCCCAAAAGCTAATAGAACATTTTACGTAAGTGTATACTTTCCGGTGCCGTGTCTGAACCAAAAACGGACATGCAATTAAAGTCAAGTGTCGAAAGAAAACTCAAAGAAGTTAACTAAGAGGTTGTTTAAAAGTTGGGGATGAAGATTCGAGCAGTTCAATTGAAGATGGCAGTCCTCATGCTATTTAATTAATTATTTTGTAAAAAAAAGGAAAATGTCGTTAAATGTGCCATAAAATTTGAATCCTCATTTCATTTAAGTCACGCGTTATTATGTGGCAATTGAATAATTTGCAGTGTTTTCTAGAAAAAACAAAAAGGGCACCAATAACTTCTCTGGCAATTAACTTATATTATTATTATTGTGATTATTTTAGGTATATAGGTATGTTTTTTTAAGGTGTTGCCTAAGCTCAGGGGACAACCCTATGATGCTTATAGCACAGCTTTAGGCGGAAGGAAATTAGGGAAGGGGAGATTGGGAAATTTTAACCTGACAAATGTTGCAAGTGAGCCACATTTATTTTCTTTTTATTTTGGCATGAAATTTTTACTGTGCAACATCCCAGTGGCTTCACAAGTACAATTCTTGTCAGTAGAATTGCCTCAACCACTGGTACCCAGAAAAATCGCCGTGTCCTGTGCGGGATTCGAACCCACGCCAACAGGGAAGAAACTCTGCGGTCGTGCACCTCAGTCCACTCGACCACCGGGGTGGGTATTGAGTGTGAGTGGGTATAGGGTGTGATTTAAAAATACTGTTTTTAAACTATAAAATACTACTGGACGAAAATGTATTTAAGTGCAATTGCAATTCCTCCACTAATTAGTTGTGATAAAGATCACTCATTTTATTAACTTCACCATGTTTCATGAATCCCACATTATAATGCTCTCGACAATAGTCACACTCGGTAGGGCGAAGACCGAGTTAATTTTGAGGAATTTTTTATAATACCTTCACTATTATCTTTTTATGAAGTTCAAAATTTTTACGATACATTTGTAATAAAAGTCTTAGAACATGTGCTCCATTTAAACAGTCGAATCCATGTATTTGCGGCTTGTAGTGTACTAAGAATGAATAGACAAAAAGTTTTAATATTTTCCGTTTATTTCAACGCATTTTTACCCCTTTTAATTATGTTTCTGTTCTAATTCTAAAGATATTCGCGATTCAATTTTTAAAATGCTCTTAAGCTGTTTAATTATACTTCTTCATCTGAACTAAATATCTTTTTCCAGATGTAAGCTTTAATTTG
>QYTT01090909.1:18372-38679 GCA_006980735.1 Dasypogon diadema
AATTTAGGGCAGGATTTCTTGTACCTGCAACAAACCAAGAGTTGGAATATGACAAATGTCAAAGAACATACAGCTCTGTTCTGATCCCAGCAAGTTGTTATTATTATTATTGTTTACGCCATACTTCTCTATGATCTATGAAGAGAGCCTAGCCGCAGGTAGGGAATCCGTTTGTTTCTTGACAGATGTTACAATTTGACTTACTAATTCAACGACCATTTGCCAACGCACTATTCTTGTAAGCTATGCCGGGTGTAGCCGGTGAAAACTGATAGTTTTCAGATACAAAAGTTTTCGTTGTATCCTTGTTTTTGTGTTTAATAATATTTTCTATATTGCCACCCAGTTCTAAAAATCGGGCTAGCTGGTAGCTTCAAAGTCGGGATGTGTATGACGGCTGAGCTCAGAATTGTGAATTACTAGCATGCAGGTCGGCTAGTACGAATTAAATTTGAATTAAAAATACTATTAATACTATTAACCCAACAAACTCAATCTTTCTTTTGTCTCTCTTTACCTTGTCTCCTTTTTTATTTAATTTTGTTAATGATATTATTTCTTTAAATTCTGCATCGGAACAATCCGATTTACTGCTAAATCCAATTATCTTACTAGTTACACTGTTGATTCATGTCAGACAGGTTAGTTCTCGTCAGAGTCCTTCATTTGTCAGTCTGCTTAGCTCACGAAGCTTAGCTCTCATGTGTGCGGCAAGCCTTACACTTGATATGTAGTTAATTTTTAGCACTGATGTCATCAGTGACAAGCGCTAGAAATCAACAAAAGAAAGGGCCTTATAAGTTCCTGTAGCACCAAACAACGTGAATACCAAATATGTGAATACATATTTTATAGAGTGCAGTAAGAGATCCTTTCGTTTGCAAAGTTGGTGCGGCATCAAATAGCAGAATTATCCAGGCTTTTCGTTTGCTTGTCAAATTTTGGTGATGCCTACACCAGGTGGACTGCATTAAATTGAATGGCACCACTTTTGTATTGCTGCCTCTTTTAGAATAAGCATTCTGTGTCTAGGATAAATGCCAATTTTACCCATAAGATACCGAACAACAAAAAAGGATGGAACTACATTCCCTCTCGTTTCTAATAAGTATTCTGTGTCCTGGATAACTGGCCCCACATGAGATAGCAAATTGAGCAGTCCATTTATTAGAGGTCGGTGAGCAGCATTTACAAAAAGACAGGTGCAGGTCATTGACGTTTTAATATAAATGAACGGAGCTTTTTGCGAACAAATGCATGCTAGATATTGATACCAAAATTACATCAAAACATAATTATTTCGCTCAGATTTAAAATGCGTTACTGAACTGAAATTTTCTCAATTTAAACATAAAGATCAGCACTTAAAAATAGCCACATATCACGAAAATATTTTTTTTTCTGACCGGCCTTTGAAAGCATCACAGAAAGCAGAAAATTTTTTGGAAAATTGAAAAAGCCAGTAAATAACCATCATTCAAAAATATTTGAGTGTTTGACCAGACGGTAAGGCAATAATTTACAGCCAGGCTGCACCAGTTGTTATTTGTTCGCAAAATTTGCACACTTTTCAATTTGTCAATTTCAAAGTAAAGGTAGACGGTGTTCACAAGTGTCTTACTTTATTGTCGACTGAAACGGAAATTGGCATGGAGCAGTTAAATGTAAAAATTTGCAACAGAAACGAATGTAAATCCCATTCTAATGGACACTCACTTCCTGTCTACACGAAATTATTATAATACGGAAATGACGTAAAGAAAGTTCGTTAAATCATACTTCCCGCTATAATATGGCAAACGAATTTAAAAGTTTCTACTTTGAGTTCATGATATAAATGATATTACAACTGCTCTGAAGCACAGATTAACAATCAGATGTCCAAACTTAATGCATTGCCTACGGCCGATTTCTGTTTTTCGGCTAGCAGAAAAACAAACGATTCAGTATAAATGTGGCCAACTACCAAGTCTGTTGGTTGATCACAACACGCATGCTGTATATACTGCTGACTACAATTTCCTTGTTTGGAATCAATTTGACAGCCTTTACGAGTGTCGAATGCGATCTCGCATTAATGTATCCCGGGCTTTAATTCTATTTAAACAAGTAAAATTTAAATAATGCAAAAATGGAAATAAAAAATCTTTTTAAAGAAGAATAACCTAAAGACTACAGTAATCTTTTCGTAAAACAAATGGAACTTTATTATTTCAAATCAGGTTTTTAAAGAAATATCATTATATCCAAGAAGAATCAAAGTATGAATGGTTTCAATTCTTTTTGTCCTTGGAATCATTTTCTGTTGTTGAGTATTTGCATTTTCCTTTTGAGAAAGAATAAGACTATGAATACTATCCTTCAATATACTTTACTTCAATCCCAATTTGTTTATGTTGAATATTCCCATTTTTTTGCCTGTATAAGTAAGTAATAACTTATTGTAAGGAAGAGAATGGATTACAAGATATCTTGAAATTTTTCTAATTAATACTCTCGTTGTGGTCCTGATTGGTTGAATTCTCTAAATTATAGATATTAACCCATTGCCAGGAATGATATGGTTTTTGTTTATATTGAAATTTTTTACATATATTTTAAAGTGCGCATTTTAAATATATATAGATAAAATATCTTTTTGGTCCAATTTGTATCCTTTTTATGTCCCTTTTGTGTCCTCTTGATTAAAACACTATAAGACATAGACAAGCCCTTGTATGCTTAATACATTTCCGCTATACCTCCAAATTAATTTCCTTGTTGTGTAAATCTGCAAAATTGTAAATTTCTGCCGTCATCCAAATATGTATGATGCTGGGCGTTAATGGATTAAATCCTGTGTTTCGGAAGATACAAATTGGAACATTAGTGGTGCCAATCGTAAACGAGTATCTTCTGAACTTGATTTTATACAAAATTGCTGTTCAGTAAATAAGTTATTTATTTGCAATTTGATTTGATTTCCACACGCTTTTTATTTGTTTGCCTCAACCAGAGGAACAGACGTATGATTCCGTCCAGTTTTCCGTACTAAAATTTAGTACTCCAGAAAACATATGACCGAAAAGGTCATTGTCCAAGCATTTGTAATAAATTTGATTCGGAAATGCTTGAAATTACAACTATGATGTAGTTTTATTATTTATTGTGTTTATAACCAACAAGTTTCTAAATTTTCTCTAATGCGAAACGGTTGGGTTATCTATGGTTCTGATTAAACACCTTTCGCTGCCACGCGAATTTTTGAACTTGCACAAGTGGGCTACAATACAAATTTCGTATTAAAAATTGCGTAATATATTAAAATAACGGTATAATCTCGCCAAAAGCAAAGTTTCCTTCCTGGTCATCCGTGACCAGCGGGGCGCCGGGACGCATTTTTCCAGGAAATTTCAGAAATGATTGACGGAGATGAAAAATATGTTTAAGATGTTTAAGCCTGTGAGTATTCTTCAAAGGAGTAAGATTATAGTACCCTGTTTGCCCTGCTTTAATGTATTCCATCGAAAAATATAATTTTTTATAAACACAAACTTTACTGAAATTCATATTCTATACGTAAAATAATTTGTGAGAATAATTAAGTTACTAAAAATATGTACATGAAAAAATTCTCTATTATTAATAATACTGCTTTGCTTTTGGCTAAAAAAGAAGATTAAATATTTTATATATTAAATGAATATTTGTTATTACTGAGTAGCGCATTTTGTAATTTATAATGTTATATACACATTTGCATAATTCATTAATTTTTATTCGAGAGCATTTCTCCCAAAATGAATGATTTTCATAACTTACTCATGGTAGTTACCGGTGGCCCAAATTGAAAAAACGAGCTCCGGCCCCATAGGACCACTGTGGCAGCGAAAGTGTTAATTAACTTTGAAAAAACATACGTTTTTATGAGAAATATGAGGTCTTCCTTTAAAATGTTTCACCTCTTGTGTTTATTGTATGCTTTTTTCATATAAAAATCACATTACCGAAATTAATTTTAGTTGAGGTTTACGAGAATTTCGCGCAGTTGTATGCAAACATGGTTCTAAGAATTGTTGATTTGATCATAATTGCATCTTTGCTTGATTGCATGCAGTTTAGATTTTATTTTTAGCAATTTATTTCAATTATGAATGCAGTTTATATTGAAGATTATTTAAATATGCATTAATGAAATTTATGTATCTTTTATCATGTAGCGATTCAATATTCCAAGACAATACAATTGATTTTGATATTCCTTGGAATTAAATCAAGATGGAGGATGTGTTTAAAGAAAACATCAAAAGCTACTTATATAATCAGACGCATACAACGAGGAGAAACGATAAATAGTGATATATTTTTGTAAAAATAATAATTCGAACGAATGTGCATCCTTGTCTACTTCTGTGCATGGTATGTATAATTTTTGTGTTTGTTATTTTTAAATTATTTTTAAGTGCTGAATTACATGGAATTTTGAAAGAAGACAATAGCAATTATTTTGTTTCTGTGCAATGTCTAAGTTTGGTTATTGTTGTAGGTAGCTTTTATATAAGCTATTGTGTATATATGTTCTATTTTCTATACGGAATAGACTTGAGAACTTCAATTACTTTAGTGTCAAAGATTTACACTGTAGATATAAGAAAGCTGGTATGGGCCTAAAATTGTTTTGTATATGGAACGTGTTGTTATTAAATGTCATCGAATTTATAAGAGATTTGTATTAGTCTATATTTATTGTTTATTGTTCATTATAATTACTTGGTAGTTATCCTAGAGCTCGATCTAATTCAATTGATAATTTCATTATGTGGGGGTAACACTGTTTTCTTAAGTCTACACTTACGTGTTTTGTTCTAGTAAAGACCAATTTTGTTTTTTGTAAGGGGGGATTATTGAAAAGTTTTAAGGCATACGAAGAAAATGCACGGAGTTTATTAAGAGGATTACGTGTGCAAAAAGTTCCTATTTATCAACTGAATTGAATCGGACTTTATTTGTACTTTTGTAGTTTTTTTCAGACAATATTTAGTGTTTTTGATGGTAAAGTATTACTCATTACGCAGAGTATTTGGTAGTAAATCCATACTACATCAGATGATAGGGTATGTCATTGCAGGGAAAAGGTTGAATTTCTAACGATTTACGAGATAGTGGGTCTTGAAAATTTTTGTTATTTTTATGGGCCAACTTGTAATTTGTTACATGTAGACCTGATGAACATAGGTGATGCTTTATTTAATGGTAGACAAAACTGCCTTTCAACTTAATGCGTTGTAATATTGTTAGGATTTTTGGATAATTTTTTAAAGATTTGTTTAAGGTACTTAGCAAAACTATTCCACTAGAATGCAAAAAAACACAGTACGGGAGAGTATAGAAATAAAAGTTACAAAATCCCGCAAGCCCGGTTTTGAGAAAATCTTGAAAAAGTATTTTTTTAGGTATTTATGTGGATAAAATAAAATTATTTAACTTAAGTGACAAAAAATATGGCTTCTAGTAGAAGTTTAGACTTCACTACTAATTTAACTCAGAAGAATTCTTTGAAAGGGTTTTACCAATTAAAGTTTTCTTTGTTTAAATGGGAGTTTTATCACACATGTTTATTTTAATTATTGTGATGAATAAATTCGATTGTTTACTTTGAAATATATTTGAATTTGAGTACATCTTTATATTATAAATCATATTTGGTATAGTTTGTTTTAGCTTAAGTACTTTTTTCCTAATTTGTTTTTACACGGCATATGTTTTTTAAATGGTTCCTTTGTTGCGCGGCTTCTTTATTTTAAGAAACACACGAACACATATATGCTTGTGTTGTGAAATTAAAATTTCATAAGTTGTATTGTTGGATTTTTGGGCATAAACAAATCTTATTGTACATTTTCCTTTCTTAAAAGGATTTAATTTCACACTTGTTGAGATATGATTTTGTTGTGAACAGCGAAATTTGAAGCTATATAAGAATTTAAAAATTTTATATCAAATCTGAAGACTATTACTACTTAATTATTTACATAAGTTGCAAAAAAGGCATTACACTTTTTAATTCTTTCGTACCTATATGAAAAAGGTTGCGATTGCCTTTACCCCTCGAGCAGAATGAACGTAGCGAACGCTCTATCCCTGCGTTGAGGTCAAAGGAGGCAAACCAAATATTTGTCAATTCAAAAAAGAAGTTTTATGGCTTTGATTGTTAAAACTTAAGATTGACAAATTTTTATCTTTGGTTACCTGCACCTCGACGCGTTCATTCTGTTTCAGGAGTTCGTCTCTACTTTGGGTCTCCATTAGCAATTTTTTTTTTGCCATAAATAAGGCAATTTCAGTGGATACTAGATAAAAAATTTTAGGCTGTCTCTTAAAATTTAAAACATTTTCGATACTTCGTCTAAAGCAAAGCTTTGATATTGCCTCATTTATAGCAAGAAAAAAGGGTTAAGAAATTTAACGTAAAGAAAGAAAAAAGTCGTCCGTATGGATTATATTCGCCGTAGTAGATTAGTCAAATATAAGCACTGTCTCGAAAAGTTTTGCAGAGTTTTTGATTTATTCTACCATTTGGTTCGCCCTGTTTAAAAAAAAAGTTCGTTCATACTACGCTGTATTGAGTTCATTTAAATAAACAAATTCATATGAAAATGAAATTGTCGTTTTTGAATGTACTGAATTATTGGATGATTTTGAATCTGTTATAAAAAGAAGTACTAGTCAGTCGAATGTTCCTTGTAAGTACAATACGAATAAATCGTACAGAACAGGTTCGAACCGAACTCAAATTTACATTTAACACGAAGTTTTGACACTTTAAAAGTCACATTAATTTACGTTGGCCGCAATGCGTGCTTTTCCTTTCATTCACTAAACATTTTATTTATAGGTTAGTGTACGATTTCAAGGGCAAATGAGAAAGATATACTGACTGCAAAAATTGATCCCATGATTCTTTAATGGAATACTTTAGAGTGCTCCATCCATAGTATTCAAGTCATTCGGTCGAAAGAGCTAAGAAAAGGAACAATATAAAAACATTTAAAAAACAAAAGACTCCAAAAAAATGAATTAAACAACAGAATGTGGCCATAAGGCGTTCTAAAAAGTTATACAAATTTATTATGCAGTGTGGCGATACTTGCATAGTTATGGTCATTTTAAATAAGACTCCACTCTAGCAGGTTCCCAGTTTTATAGAGCGAAAAGTAAAAACACTCCTCGATACAGAAAAGCAAATTGCAATTGAAAAATTTGGTTCTAAGATAAGATGTTGGTGGTGGCAGGCGATTTTTGCGTTAAGCGCAGTAGTCCGTTTTTCTGTGAAGGGATAATGAATTTATATACAACGATGTTTAAACGGAAGGTTGTTGCCTTTTACTAAAACCCATGAGAAACCAGTAATCTTCTGGACTGATTTGACCACGTGTCAGTATGCAGGTGATCCTTTAAAGTGGTATGAACCAAGTGGTGTGAATTTCGTGCAAAAAGAGATCAATCCACCTAATTCACTAGAGCTCCGCTTGATAGAGAAAAAAAATGTTTTTAGAAAGGAAGGAACAGCAGCAAAATTCATAAATGATTTTCCAAGATTGTAGCAAAATGGCAGCAAAAAAATAAATAAATATAAAAAGAGACTGCAAAAATTCATGTGCTATAATAAGTCAAAATTGAGAATATTACAGAAAAAAATTATAAACTAAAATTAATCTAGCAGTGCTATTTCTAAAACATCAACTAATAAAAAAGTGTTAAAAAATAAAACATCTTTTCAACGATAATTTGAAAACCGTGCAAAACTTTTCGAGGCAGTCCTTATGTACTTATGTTAACAAAAATCAGGGTCTAACTCTCATATACCCTCTATAATTTTATCTAAACGCGTTATGGATACAAACATTGAATGAAGTATTTTGTATTTTTCCAGTACAGTAATATTTAACAAGTTTCAATGTACTATAGATTTTTCACACTGAGTAATGTTGAATTGTTATTCAAAATTGAAATTCTATTGGGAACTTGTAAAACTGGTTTTTAAAATTATTTTGAATTCAACCCCTGCATATAAAAAAATTTTACTTTGTGAAATGTGTGTAATTTTTCATGCATGAAAAAATTACAAAAGGAAAACTGTTCTTTAATGTTGAAAAGCAGGTGATTTTAAAGAAACAGTGCATGTGAATATTATGCAAACTTTTAAATGTTGAAACATGTGATGTTACTTGATATTTGTGCATATTTTTCTTTTTTTCAAAATATTGTTTCAGTTGTGGTATCGAAATAAAATGTTTTCTTCGTAAAGAACATTCAGGTTGTGCTATGTCTTGTTCTATATGTTAGGACCTAAATGTAAAATTTTAAAATGAATATAGTCTAATATAAATTTAGTGTGTTAATACATTCATTTGGAGAGATGCAACAGATTCAGAGCTTGCATAGTTAAAATATTTTGTAGTGCCATGAAGCGAGTTGCTTAATTATAATTGTACGAATTTAAAGTTGGTACAACGAATGATACATTCATCTAACCTGTTTCTTTAAAAGTAGAAAAATGTTTCAACGGTCACGAAATAGGTGAATATGTTGGGTGCTTCAAGTTTATATTTAAAACTTTAATTAATATCTGATCTTGGATAACAGATTAAGTGATGGGAAATGTTCAAAGCGTACAACGATATATTTACAAAAGTTGAAATATTAGCTTGCTAAAAGCAAGATTAAAAAAAAAAAACTGGGAGAAAATTTGATGTGGTGATATTGATAATCTTAAATGTATTTATTTTATTAATGAAATTTAAAAATGACATATATGTATATATGTTGGAAAAACTGTTTTATAAACGTATAAATAAATATATAAATGTGACTCCTCAATTTCTGGAAAGGTGAAATTATCGTCCAAAGTTTATGCTTAAGACGCTTATTTGGTTTCAACTATTATGAGTGCCTCTGTCTATATTGTGCTTTAAAGAGATTTTTATCCTATGTTATTTATAAAAGTGATTATTAGATTCAATTTTATAATAGAAAAGAAATTATTAGCTTTTCTTAAAAAATATATATAACTTTACACTTCACAATTTTCACATTACACATGAAAGAGATTGCTTTATTCTATCAATTCGTGAAGCTGTGCCCGAATTACATGCACTAGGTTTAGTTGATCGGGTCCAAAATCTGAAAATATGATGAAGACAGTGTAATTTTGAAAATGTATTCATTAAGTTATCTTATGATTTGAATATCAGATCAATTCAAGAATGTGGATATTATTATTATTATATTTTACTAATTGTAAAATATCGCGGGAATTTGCATTACAAATAAGTGATAAGTTGGTTTCTGCAAATATTTAGAGAGTTTTTAACTTATCTAGAACGCAAAGTAGTTTTCTTTTTAAATATTGCGTTAAAGTAAACTATATACATATATGAGCCGTTGATTTTGAAACTGGGGTAAGTTCATTTTTGCAACCATTCGATTTTTGCTAAAATTGATAAATGCAACCTCCTTACTTTCAAAATAAGCGCTTCATACATTGTACCGGTTCTAGACAAAATAGCTTTAGACAGTTTTGGGAATTTCAGATTGTTTTTTTTTTCTTATTATTAATTACATTAATTTATTATTTTGTTACTTTGTGTATATGTGCAGTTTTGTCCCTTTGTTTGTTGCTGGCTAGGTCCAATTGGCCAAGCTAGCTTCGCGCAAGGATCTCCACAATTGGGGAATCAATACAAATAAGAAAATATTATTATTATTAATTACGGGGACAAACAGGTCCATCCAATGAGTCTGTACGGGTTAAGGTTGATGCACACTTGCCAAAGTGTCGAAATACATTCGCAGGCAATGATCGAAACGGACAAATGTCGTGCAAATTACAACGGCGCAAAGCGGCATTACCTTAGAGTCTTTGTCTTTGTCTTTTAAAGAGACTAGTGCACAGCAAAAGTCCCGTTACACAGAAACAGTTAGAGACGCCACCTTGGCCCGCCTTAGAATTAACTATTTTGCAGGCCAAATTGAGAGAACTTATTCCGACGAGACACACAAAAAAGCCGAAATAAGAACACGTTTGATTAGAATCGATATTATTAAATTTTAATTATGTAGTTGCAATTCGTGCACGAACTGTACAAATTAAAAACGTGGAGCCGCAGATAGGTTATGCGTCCTACCTGGGCGAATCAAGCCACACGACTCGCCTTCCTTAGAGTCTGATTTTGACAAGAACAGCATTCTTATATTAGAGGGGGTTTTTCTCTATTATATTATTGTAAGGCACATTCTAGAGCCGCTAATATGTAACAAAATTGCAATGAAATATGGCGAGAAATTAAGCTTTGAAAATGCAGTTAGAGATCGAAAACTCACAACATTGTAATAGAGAATAACTCTGCGGCATGCGCAAATTTACTAGAAAACTGCCGATAGTCACCAGCAATGCAGTTTTCGTTCCGTGCCTTTCTCTGCCTGCGTCTGTATGTGCGAATTTGCTCATTTTTTGTGCTTAAAAAACATTTTGCAGTTTCGTATCGTTCCTTGCCGCGCCAGTAAGTGTTAAGGTTGATACACGCTTGACGGCACAACACGGAACGACACGGAATTTCAAGTATTTTTCTTAGCAAATAATTGAGCTCATTCACACATGCAGGCGCCGACAGAGGACGAAAAGACTATTGCATTGCCGATGACTATCGTTACAAAGAAATGCAGACCGATGGTAATTTTGGGAATATTCATAAAATAGTACTATCTTGGTTAAAATCTGATCATGAAGTAATTAAAGTTTAGTGGAGTGGAGTATTTCTGCTCCGTGCCAGTAAGTGTGCGTGAACTTTTAATAGGCATACATTCTGACCACTTTCTATGTTTAATGGCGCCAGAAAGGTATGTGAAGAAGTTATCTAAGATAAGTGTTCATGGACGGCAGACAAGTTCTGGTCGAATTTCAGGCTTAAGTGTGATCTAGAGTAGCATATTTTAGGTATATTTTTCCAGTCTAAATTAAATGAAAGTGCATAAGCCGTGTAATTATATCCATTCTATTTCGGAATTTCCCAAGATTTCAAAACAATAATTCTATCAGTTTTTAATATATGTCAAAACGCTTGAAAAACATGGTTTCGAAAAATGCGTACCTATAAAGTTTTCCGGTAGGTTGTTTGAGTCCTTTGTTTACATGGAACTTAGACGAGGCATTGTTTTTAATGTAGATCATTGCTGTGGTTTCTTACAAGAGTAATACGGAAAAGCTTTCCAATTTGCGGGAATACTTTCATAACGATCGAAGCAGCCCTAGTTCTTTACCCATGCTATCATATGCTTCTTAAAAGGCCATGAAAAGATGATGGAATGTTATGTTTCCAGCATTTTTGTATAATTTATATAGAGAAAAAAAAATCTATCATCATTTGAAATTTACATTTCTCGATCCTAATAAATGTTTCAGAAAATCAATTTTAACCAACTCTCTAGAAAGTAATGGGAATTTCTTAATAGCTTTCGTCGATACTGATATATAAGAGCCGAAAGCAAAAATTGTGGCTGTGTAGGTTATTAATTGGCAGGAATAAGGTCAGCCATTAGGGTAGTTCAGTGGTTAGAGCACCCAGTCGGGAAAGGGGATGTCGCTGGTTCGACTCCGGTCCCAGGCGCTGGCTTTTTTCGTGTCAATAACTCTTCGGATTGTTAAAATAAATGCTTCAAACGCTTTGAAGCACACTCATTCACTACTAATAATAAAAACTAGTTTTATTACGCAAATAATTTGCGAACAATCAATATAATTAAAACGCTAACGCGAGAGCTTGTGATTCCTTCTGTGAGTTTGTTTCTGCACCGATTTTAATGATTCCAATCGAAAACTTATCAACTGAATATGGAACATCAGTAATAAAACTTTTAAAAAAGTCCAAACGAATAAAGTAGGCGAGAAACAGAATTGTGGCGTTTGGATTTGCTCCACGACACCATTGTGTTTCTCGCCTACTTTAGTTTTATTAAAGTTTATTTTTTATTTTTTTTAGTTTTATCACAAGAGACGATTTATTCACTTTTATATTTTTATTAAGTGTGAATATTTTTTCTGCTTGGGGGTTTAACTGGACTTTTTTTTAGGTTGAAGTACGTTCAGGTGTTTCTTTGGTATTACTCTGACATTGTTTATGTAAAACAAACGGTGAGGAAACCCGTAGTTTATCTGACTTTCTTTAACTATTTACCAGAACCTGATAGTGCTCTGCTTCACTGAATATAATTTTTTTGGTGAAGCATCCATCATATAATAGATAAAAAAATAAGAAGAAATGTCAATTTTGTACATTGATGTGATAGCAATTCGAAAAGGAAAATCAAATAAATACACAATTTATGATACTTACAGTTAAAAGGGAACAAATTAGTTTCCAATTTATTTAAAACAAAAAAACACTTATCACAGCAGTCAATAATTATACTCTTTATTTTTCAGTGAAATTTGAGGTATCACACCGTGTCTTAATAAGTTTATTGTTATCGGGATTGTCCAAAGTAAGAAACGCTATTTTTTAAATGTAAAGTTAAGGACTCTTTAAAGAAACTAGCACTATATACTATAATAATCTAAGTACCTTTGAAAAGGATATTGTTATTTAACATTCTTTATTTCAGATTGTTAAGACGTTAGAAGTTTGTTTGGAGTTTTTTGTTTTGTTAACTTTGTAGCATTTTTTAATACGAACAAATTTTAAGTTTTCGAAAAGTGGACGATTTTTATCCGGCTATCGTATATGTGTATAAAGTTAAGCTACAATCACTTATTTGTCAAAGTTGCAATTCTTATACTATAGTAAACTTGGTATTATTACAAGAAACTGTATATGACACACATGTTTTATAATTAATTTTAATGTGATCGTTTTTAAAGAATATTGTTTTACGTACAGAGTTGTTTACAACTTGAATTTTCAATATTTTTTTAGGTATGTATTTCGATATCGTGAAAATATAAAATGAGCTTTAGTCTTAAGCGGGCTTACAAATGAATTATATTTTTATTAAATGTTGCACAAATTGATTATGTCAATATCTATTCTTGTCATATGTCAAATAAACGTTAATTAAAATAAAAAGTTTTGTTTTACTTCCACGCAGGAGGGACAGGTCGACGTATATTTCAGAGAAAATCGGATGAAAATTAATTTGACAATACTGGCAATCTACTTGCATCTTAGTATTGTCTAATAAGCAGGAAAAATGAAAATAGGAATAGATATTGTGTACCGATTTTGAGGGGTCTAAAGGTAAGAAATAAAAGTCAGGTAATGGATGTGTTTTGTTCTTCTTAATTAGTTCTCAGATTTTCAGTTTCTCTTCAGACATTTTTTTCATTTCAGCCAACTTGTAATAACGCATTTCTCATTTCCAATGGTGACGAAAGAATTTTCCTTTGTGGAATTCTCATTCAACCTACGAACAAATTACTTTGAAATTATTGCTCCCGTTCATGTATAGTTTTTATAAGTATAGTGCCTTACTTTCTGATTTATTAGCCTTTCTTATTTATTAGAGACTGAAAACAAAATGTTTTCTTCTTACTTCTCAGTTACTGTTTCCAAGCGAGATCAGAACGAAGAATAAAAAGCACACGACTAATGTTTTCCCAGTTTAATAAGCTGATTTGCCACAAAAAAAGTGCTCTAAATGAAAAGGTGTTGTCTATAGTGTAAAAGGACTTATTGTGACTTTTGGATACGGATTCTTCAGACAAAGGTATGTACATTTTATATGTGGATGACAACCCTTTTTTAGAACAATATTCCTAATTAGTTTGTTTTAGATTTAGACATTTCGTTATACTTTCAATTTTTTTATAATATTGGAAGAGTTTCCCGAAAGCGGGGACAAATGCGCAGATCTTACATCCGAAACCCGTGTATTTGTTTTTGTAAAGCAACAACAAAAACAAGGAATTCGGAACTTTTTCTGTTCGGAAAAGAACGGCTTCTACCCAAGTGAAATGAGATAAAACAAAGTGCCGATTACTTCCCGAAACCTTGACTTTAACATAGTAAACGGACCAACCGTTTTCACGACAACCTTTTGCAAACCAACAGCCAGACAGACAAAATTCCAGCAATAAATTGAATAAAAAGTTAGGGGTGTGGTGATTGATGAAAAAGTCTTGTGAATCACAATAACTTTTAATAGACTAAATGTGCTTATGAAAAATGACTAATATAGAAAGAAATATAGATTTAAAAGACAATTATCACTGCAGCGAGCAATTATAAATAGATGACATGTTTTGCTCACTTTCCACATCCTTTGCTGAAAGCAGGGACTTAATACTTTCGGCTTCCTTCATCCAAGTATCGATCTGTAAAATTACAACGGTGCTAACCACATCTGTTTACTACTAATAAAATACCTGATTGTGAAGTAAATTTCTGCGATCACCCTTCGGTTCGTTATTTAGCAGCGGCACGAGCATTCCTAATGCTGTTGTGAGCGACTCTAAAGCCGCATTGAATTTCTTTTCGTACAAGTAAAGCTCGCCCTGTCTACCTATATCTAAAGCATGTCTAATTGGTGGACTAGATGATGAAAGTGAGTCTGAAAGAAAAACATATTTCATGCCGCTAGAAAGTGGGTATGTGCATTAAATATCTCACATAGCTGCTTAAAACGAAAGTCTGGCTCTAAGATTTCACTCAGTGATTGCTGCCTTCGCATGTTATCCGCAAGAATGTTTGTCTTTATCTCTTCGGCACGATTGAGGTAGACCAAAGTTCTGTTTCTTAAGGCCTGTCGTTTAACTGCATCTGTTTCGGCAGTAATTAAAGGGACAAAGTACTGTAATGCTTTACAATATAAATGGTAAGCTTCCTTGTAGTTTTGTTTTTCATCTTGTTGCACGGCTTCTGTAACAATTGCTATCCCCTTTTCTAAGCTCTGTAAATTTTGTGTGTTTGGGGTAATTTGTCATGAAACGTGGAGAGTATTTACCTCATTAGATGGAGAATGTTTCAAGTCGAGGAAAGGATGTTCGAAGAAATCTTGAAAGGTTATCCGTCTGTCAGGATCATGTTTTAAGAGTCTCACAAGTAAATCCCGGCATTCGGAGCTGATTTGTGAATTTGATGGAATCACGATTTTTTCTTGTCTCTTGATTTTTAAAAGAAGTTCATCAATCGACTTGGAACTGTAGGGAGCCTTCCCAAATAGGCATTCATACAAGATCACTCCAATACTCCACAGGTCTGCTCTCGCATCATAAGCTCGTTTAAGAACTATTTCTGGAGCCATATATAACGGAGATCCTTTTAGACTAGAGTTGATTTCACCAAGTTTAAGATGTTGTGCGAATCTTTGAAATTAAAATAGACAGGAAAAATTGCTTATTGGCTATTTTATATTTACCAAAAAAATAAATGTAATTAATGGAAACTAGAAATAAAAAGGTAACAATTGTTGGATCAGAAAAATCAACGAAAGCATCGTACTAAGTTGAATACAAAATTACTTATTTGAAGTTATTGAATTTATTATTAGCCTCATTTTTTCAGATCGTTCGCTCTACCAAAAATGGAGTGAGAAACAATCAGTTCCGAGTACCTTCTCAACAACAAATGCAAGGGTTTCAGAACTATAATAAGATTGAGTGTTTAGTTTTCGTGCGATTCACGAAAACTGCTTCAGTTCATGGATTGGAATATTTGAAATTTGTTTTCCGATAATTTTAGATACAGGCAATTAGTAGGCCTATCAGGGTTCCTATAAATGTAAATACGATGCACTTTTCACTATCGAAGTGAACACATCGAGCAAAGTGACGTAACAGGCAGTACTGCTTGTACGCGAAGTTCATTGTTGTGCCAAATATTTCTTGAAATTCACTGTGTGTCTGAAGCTGTTGTGCAATGAAAACACAGAGATAAGGTATGTAGAATAGTTTTGTAAACTTTTGTTTGAGCCATATACTAATTATCACATTTATAGTGTTGTTGCAAAATTGTATAATACTTTTTTTATTTTGATTCTCCATTTGATTTTCAACTAAAGTTTCAAAACAGCTCGGAAAACATCGTAAATATTATTTTGCCTTTTTTTGAATTACTGTTGGGTTACTTTATCGATTCCAATAGGCAGTAGATGCAACTTTGTGAGTAATTTGAAAATGTTCTTCGAAGCTATCAAAACATTTTAAAAGAGAAAAAACGTTGTTATCCGGAGCCAAGCAGTATTTCAGTTAGCGAATCTTATACAGAAGTATATTCGAGACACAAAAACCGCTAATAGACACTATTTTCAATGATTCAGTAAAAAAACTTGTTTTAGTAGGAAAATGGGGTTTCGACAGAAGCACAGGACATAGGGAATTCAAGCAATCATTTTCCGACGAACACACCGACGACTGTAGTCTCTTTGTTACTTCCTGCTTACCTTTACAACTTATGATAAGAAAGGACAATCGACAAGACGAACAAATTATTGGGAAAAATTCACGCCCTTCTTCTACAAAAGAATCGACTGAGCTATCTGTTGCCGAAGACAGTTACTTTAAACAGAAAATTAAAGCTTTAGAACCTACACGTGTTTCAATAGAGGAGAGGATATTTTCAGTAAAACATGATTTACAATAATTGACAATGGTAGACGGAAAGGTGTATAATGCTTTAAGTGACGCATCTTCAGCTAAATGTTATATATGCAAAGCAACTCGGAAGGACATGGACGACATTGACAATTACATAGAAAAACCGGCGTTATCCATAGTACTACCTTTCTGCTTCCATTCATAAAATATTAATACACGATGTGGATATGATTAAGCATGTACTTTTATCGATAGGTGAGCTTTCCGCGGAAGCAGCTGATGCAAAAAATGAAAATATAAAGAATTTTACGCTACAACATACCCGTAAAATGTCCAGAGTCCAGACAAACACAGACCTCTTAAACAGATTGTTCCTAAGCTCAGATCCTTTTATAATTCTTCCCTCAGTAAACTTCTCCGTAAGAACAAATCTATTCTATCTAAAGATGCGCTAACATTGTTAATTAGGAAACATATTTTTACAGTTTACAAACCAGAAGAACATTTTCAGAGGCTTAATATGTTGCAGATGTACAGTTTATCTACATAATTACATATGTATTTGATACATTTATTCATTAAATATAGGTAACTATAGTTAGATTACTAAGTTGACGATTAGATATTAAATAAATTGAATATTAGTTTATTAGAAAATATTAGATAGCTATTAATGTTTCTCAGAGCATCATTTCTTTTTTTTTATTGCCATTATGCAAGAGTTTATGTATTTTTTTGTTAAATATTTTATAAAAACACGCAGTATTTGTAATGATAAAAATTATGTTAATAGACAAATTTTGATTTTTGTCGCATCTTAGTATGGGCCCAGAACCATTGTGCACCAGTAATTAGATAAATCGCCGCGCCCTGCGTACGATCCACAGAAGAGAAAATCTTTAGATGTCCGCCTCAATCCTTTCGGCCACAGGCGTGAGAAAGCAAATCAAAACAAAATTTTGTACAAATGGATTTCAATGAAGCTGTCAACACTGGCGAGAAAGCACAGCCTTAACATTACATGGGAGAGAATTTAATGTAATCATCGTTCAAAGGATATCGATGTAGGCTGCTGCCTGCAGGTCCTTTTTCGTCCATCTGCCAAGAGTCGTCTTTGCCGGCTTGTGTCAGAGTGTTCCTAAGCAATTTCATAACCTCGAGGTTTCTTATTATTTCGAGCACTGGTTTCGACAGCCTAATTCCTCTCCTAGTCTGTCAGAAGGTAGTCATATTTTCCCAACGATGTTCTTTGATGATCCATTTTTTGATCAGGCCGATGGTTCTAGGATTTCCTCCTTTATTTATCTGGGTGCCAGTGATTGAGGCAATCCTACTGATGAGAATTGTTCTTGGCTGGCCACTGGGATATCGCACAGTAAAAATTTCATTGTGGCTTACTTGCAACATTTGTCAGGTTAAAATTATCCAATCTCCTCTTCCCTAATTTCCCTCCGCCTAAGCTGTGCTGTATGCATCATAGGGTTGCTCATTGAGCTTAGGCAAAATACCTTAAGAAAAAACAACCTCGATAAACCGCCAAAATGAAACTGAGACAGGCAGGTACTGCATACACTAAATTGCTTGGAAAATAACAGGAAATCCTAAATTCAATTGCATGTAGTGGGCGCCAACGTGGTCAAATATTACTTGATGCAAGAGTTAATTAATGAAAATTATAAAGTTGGTGAAAGTGTTAAAAAAGCCGGGGAAATAGTTAATCGGAGTCACTCTAGCATTCGAAATGATATAAATCGGTTTAGATGTGATAGACAAATAGAAAATAAAGTAAAATTGATTAACGGTGGATCATTCGAAAGAGTGATCCTAAATTAAGTGCTGTAATATTAACGAGAGAAGTGGAAGAACACCTAGATGAAAAAGATAGTCTAGAATCAAGTGAAGAATGTTTTGAAGAAACAGAATTTTAACGGACGATTTGCTAGACTAAAGCCTTTCATCAGTGAATGGTTAGAATTTACCATAAACTTTTTTTAGTGTTGAGAGCAAGTTAAACTTACATAGGTCAGATGGAAGGACCCATGAGTGCCGGAGAGTAAATGAGAAATAAAATTTTTAAATTTACCCGAAATCAGCCACCTTTAGAATAACATTTGGGTTGCGTGTTAGTAATAAATTCTGAGGCTTCAAGTCAAAGTGACTAATATCATTCGAGCGCATGTACTGGACTGCTTGAGCCAATTGCCGCAGAAAGTATCTGCACGTTGATTCCGGTAAGACTCTCCGCTGTCTTATGTACGTGGACAAGCATCCTGCGTTGCAGTATTCTAGCACGATGTAAATATTCCTAAAAGTGTAATTGTGAGCTGAAAGCTACAGAATGCCCTTATAACTCTACTTTTCATCCCAGAAAAAATCTTTAAGGGCAACTATATGCTTGTGACTTAACGTCTTCAAAACTTGTATTTCCGTCACCAAATTATTAGTAGCACTTCTCGACAGAGAAGCCTTCTCAACGCATTTAATAGCATGATACGTGTTTGTTTTCTGGAAGCAACAAATCCAAATCAATGAGGTGGTCTATTTGTGAAAGGAACCTACCTACCTTGTGTCTTGCTTTGAAAACAGCTGCATAGTTACCAGAACCTAATTTTTCCAGCAAGTCGAAATCAGTAATCCGCGGAATGCTCATTGTAAAAAGTTCTAAGTTAACTGTCGTTAGTTACCTACATCTCGAACAGTTTTTAAATATGACATTATAAATGTGGAGGTCTTTTAAAATTTGAAAAATCGAAAGTGTAAACAAAACCTCACAGCTGTGCGTGACATTACTGTGCTACCGAAGACAGCTGACAGCATGTTCCACAGAAAAGGACTCGAAGGCATAGATGTCGCAATTATCACCAAGTTGCTTTTTTTAGAAATACCACAATGAGTGGAATTCGTAAATTTCGAATTACTCGATTAGTTAAATTAGATTAAGTGATGGGTAATTTGTCTACACATCGTAAATTACGCCATTGTTGGCGCGTAAAAAATTACGTAGTCTTCATCGAAATATTTCGCGTAGAAAATGTAATCCATGTCAAGAATATAGGCAATTAATATTGTACAAAATAAATTCTCAAATTAACTTACTGCATTTATCCAGCTGATCTTCCATTAATTCAAAATATTTTTGGTTGTTGTAATCCACTGCGAGATATGATGACGGTATATCTAAATTCTAAAGAAATATAAGTGTCCTTCCCGATTTTCTGAGGAATCGGCATGATCTTATCTTACATTATATAACTAACTTTCATATATACAATACTGATAGTACGTGTGACTCAAGAAGTAGGCCGCTCGCATTAAACTTATCTGACATTTCTCCAGGCAAAAATAACCTTATTTGACGTTTTTGAAACGCAGCATACAGGTTTCAGGAAGACTTTACCTTACTTACACATTACTGAGTGACACTCCAGCTGTCATTAGGGCTTATCCTGTTTTAGTTATATAAGATCTTACTCAAGTGTTTCATGCTGGTTTCGGTGATGTACAGGAATCTGCTTATGGTAACTGTAGTGTCATTTATTGCGACCTCAGTTCTCAGTTTTGGCTCATCTGTTACTTGTAGAGTTGTAGGTATAGTTTATCTGTCGCCGTCTTAACCACCTCATTGAGTCTGCTAGGACTTAAGAATCCCGTTATGATTCCCCTGCTAGAAGTAGCAGTTATTAGATCTGTTTCTTTACTTCTGTAACTGAAAATTCCTGAGTTTTCCTTATTTGTATGGT
>QYTT01090909.1:39106-53655 GCA_006980735.1 Dasypogon diadema
TTTTCTTCTTGTCAGTGAATCCCTTAAAAAATTATATAGATGATTCCAGTTGGCACCATTTAAAAGTCCTATAACCTCTGATTCGCTTAAACAAATTTCACCTAAGTACTTTTTCCTCAAATCCCTATACATTGGGCACATTCCTATGAAGTGGAATGTGTTTTCTACTGCATCTAAATTACACAGATCACAAGTTCCATCTGTTTTTTTCATCCATGGCTTTGCATTTAATGTTAACAATCCTCCCCTAGCAAGAAAGATAAGTTTCATAAAATTCTTCCCGTTTGAAGCTATGACAACAACATATGACAGTAAGGAAATAGCAGGAAGACAAAAGTTACTGCAAAATTCTGAGCTTTCCTGCAGGAGGGGAAGCGATGATGTCAGCAGAATTCAGCTGTCAAACTGAGGAAGAAAACGACATCCTGCAGTTTCCTACTCAGGAATTATAATTCCTGCATTCTGTTAACTTGGTTGAATTTTGTCAACTTGGTAATATAAATCGGTGATATGCGTTTTCATCAAATTATTAAAGGTACTCGAGACTCACCGGTTCACCAATAGCTTTATATAAAATTTGAATCCCATCGTATAGAATTAGATCCTTTGCCACTGTCATTGTCTCTGCGAAGAAGCTTTGTATTGCACTTTCATATAAAAACACAATTGAACTCATTTGTTCATTTGTCGGTTTTCAGTATAAAAATCGTTGACCAAAGTAGATTTTATTTTTAAAACAAGAAAAATTTTAGATAATGTATTTTATTTATGATACCTTCCAAGGAAATTGGACATCTTCTCAACTTTTCAATTCCTACATTATTCAAAGGCATTTTTATAAGGTATTCTGGGTCAAGGAGAGGGTATGTGCCACGATAAGTTAACTATGCAGGAACATTCAAATAAATAAAAATGAATGTTTACATTGACATCCAAAATTTATTCTCAAAGTTTTGAAACTATTTTCCATCAAACCTTTACGGGTTTAAAAGGGTGCATAAATATTTTATTTGAAAAGTGTGTTGTCTCTATACCTCTGTTTTCTTGGCAATAATCTCGTAACTAATGCGACGCAGTTAAATGGATGGGAAGAGAAAATTGATGTCTATATATCAAAGTTCTTTGCCATGAAGTCTTCTGAGGAAAATTGTATTGACTTAACTCCTTTTTTCGTTATTAGATTTCATAGTTTTCCTTTTAAGAACGGAAAGATGAAGGAAACAAGATTTCTATTATTTATCAATCATTTTAGTTAGTTAATTTGTTGAGGATCAAATTTTTCTTTGTTACTAGTATTAAGGTCCTTGTTTTTAAACTTGAGACTTCCAAGAAATAAATACGTTTTGCTTCGAAATAAATTGAGAGAGGAAAAACCACTACACTCTACCAAAAAAGAATGGTTTTCTGAAATGAAGAAAATTACTGATTACTGCGTTTTTATTATGATCCAGACAATTTTAAATTGAATTGAATTTCGGAGAACAAGTAAGGCTTCAGTGTTTCAAAATAGTATTTATGAGTGGAATTTTCGTATCTTTACTTTCCCTTCCTCTTACTTTCTGAGTGTAAGAAAGTTGTAATTGTTGCCTTTTATCGAGGAGCAGAGCTGATGCGAGTTTTTGACCATGAAGTAAATTGGTTTAATTTCGTTATTCGTCGAAATTTAATAAATCTTGAAGAATGTTAGAAAAATAAAGGTACTGGACGGTCTAAATTATTGTCTGCAAAGTACAGGAAAAGAATTGCCAATATTGCGTCCAATACAGCAAAAAGTTGCAATGATATTAAGACTAGTGAAAGTTATGTGAATTTTATGAATGAATCCAATCATATATTAAAATAATTTCAACTTTTGTTCAAAATACAGGATGTTCGGTAAATAAGTAGGGCGGAGTAAGATAAAGAATTCCTTAGAGTGTCCTGATCATAATTTTATTCTAAATCCGACTTCCCCTAAAATTTACGGTCTAAAACCAGTGCGAGCAGGACATTTGGTTCCCTTCAATGAAATGCTGGCTAATTATTAATTAGAGATGAGAAATAAAACATAGTATTAACCGAAAAATACGCAACAATTTGCCATGTACCGGAAATCCCCGTTCTATATGTATAAAATTCGATTTCAATTTTTCAGTAATATTAGGTACCATATGTCTCCTAATTAAAGTAAAAATAAACTTTCTCGAAAAGCTGCAACTGGAAATAACTGCGTTTTTTGAAGAAGGTCTTCAATTCCCTTACGATTAATGAAAATGGTTTATAAAAAGTAGTTTGTATTTTAAAATTCCCCTTTTTTCTTTTAGATCAAATTGGTGGTCTCATAAGATAAATACTAAACCGGGTGCGACTGGTCTACCCACACTACCAACTTCACATTTGTCCATTTTGTCTTGCTTTTGAAAGTTTAATTGTTATAAAAAACCGCCAAATCAAATTTTTTGCAAACCTTATCAGGTGTTCATTATGCAATTATGCAGCGAACGAAATTGGTTCGGAGTTGAAATCACTACTTGTTCTCGAGATATGCGAGACGAAAAACATTTTATAATAATTTTTTAGTAGTTTTTTTTGTTATAAAAAAAGTCGTCAATTCAAATTTTTTGCAAATATCATCAGGTGTTTGTTGTTCAATTATGCGTCGAATAAAATTGGTTCGAAGTCGATATGATTTTGTGTTCTCGAGATATTGATTCGATACGAAAAAAAACTTCAGGACCAGAGTCTTCGACGCTCTCAAACTCAAATTAATCACAAATCATTTACAATAAGCTCATTAATAAAGTGCTTCATAATTAACAATTTTTCCACCTCACATATATTCTGTGTCAATTTCCTAATAGAGACCATTTACTAAAACCTTTTATTCCTCTTTTCCCCATAAATTATTCATTACTATGGTCTTTCAGCAAATCCGTTAAGGACGTTCGAATAACATTAGCCTACAAAATTTTTACTTTATGTAATCATCAAAGAAAAAATACGGTTTTGAAAATAAATTTTTTAGATCAATTTCAAATATGAAAATAGCTACTTTTATTTTGTTTTTGGCAACGTTTTTGATAGTGTTAAAGTTACATTTTTTGTATATTTTTTATATATTTTTAGGAATAACAAAAACACCACAAATTTGTAACAAAACTGCATATTCTCTGAATAAATCAAAACAAAATCAACGAAAAAAACATTTATATATATATAAATCAAAATCTTTGTTTCTTAACATTTCGTTTATGAATTTTATTAGGGAAAACAGTAATGCGCTATTATTTCTTCGTTCCAAAATTGTTGGTCTCGTTTTTCGATAGACTGAATGTCCTGGTGAAAGTACTCCCTTTATTCGTCACTCACAGCTCAAAGGTTTTCAGGAAATAACATTAAATGTCGTGAAAAATAAATTTTCGCAATCCATTTCTTGTTCTTAACAGTTTTTTCACACCATCTTGATAAAGCGAGGACATGTTATTACCAGGAAAGTTTAGACATAACCACTTAAAAGCTTGCCAGAATTAAGCACTTTAAAAATTTTCATCCTTTAAAACTTCTTTTATTTGAGACCCCAAAACAATTCTCTCTTTCAATTTTCCTGCATTTATTTTGAGAAATTTCTCCTCGACATATCTAAATGAAGCAGAATTGTTTTTCTCAAGGGTCTTAACAAAGCTTTCCATAAAGCCAAGTTTAATATAAAGGATCGGAAGGGATATTTTTTCTGGATCAACTAGTGAGACTGCTTGAGTACTGGCTTTGCCTGGTTCATATGTGGCGCTTTGTTCCTAGTTTTATTTCCCATAAGCACAGAAAGCAGCAATATTTAGTGAATCCTGCTTGTAGACCCATCAACGTCCCAATTACTTCGCCGCAGATGTTCCAACGATGTTCCTTGTAATTAACTGCTTTAAAACAAAATATATATATATATACTAACTGAGTAAGCTATTGGAATTGATGGTTTTATGTTTCCATTATTCAGAAAAACTTGTTTTGGATAAATCAATAAAAATGCGCCACTCAGATGCATCGTGTTTTCCAATAAATTTTCAAAAAGTGCATTTACGTACGATACACTGAAAAAAAAACAATGTGTAGTATGCTATGACTCGATGATTTGCATATATAAATTGTTATTCTTGGGCTTACAACAATTGCTTTTAGTAAAACAATACATAGCTGTTAAGTGTTCTCTATGATTCCAAGGATCACAAAACTGTTACTGTCCCGAAAACGCACACAAAATTGAAAGCCCTGAACTCATAATTTTTTTCAGTGAGCAGGAGCAAAGTGGACCATTTACTTTAAAAAAATTTGGAAAGGTTAAGTTTTCGACCACGATAAGACGAAACGATAACACTTGGCTTCAGTAAATTCTTTTCTTGTAGCCTTGAAGCAAGAAGTTCCGCATTCTGTTTGAAACGAGTTAAATCTCTAACAAGATTGTTTAGGACTTCTATGACTAAACGTTTCGGGCATATCGAACTTATTTTGAGGAATGCATTCTGAATCTGGCGAAGTGTAGCCAACAAAGCTGTGCATCCATTGGTGGTATGGGAATTGGCAGCGTATCACTGCTGGACTAGAAGTCCACAACAACACGAATTACATATTACGTGCAGTGCCCAGGCCTTATCCTGATGTACTAATGGAAGATCAAAGTACAGATAATAAATATTCTTGAGTTTTGTTATAATTGTCCTTTGCTGAGACTTTCGACTAAAATTTCCACAGACATAGCAAAACAAATCGGGATGATTTTTACACTTACGGGGAATCTTAATAAAAGTCAGTCGAGTTTTGAATTTATATTATTTTTTCAATTGAGTATGCTTCATGCAGAAAACACAGTCAAAATATGATTTTCGGCCCGGTTTTTCACGTTTTTTCGTATATCCTTCAAGTAGCCGCTAGGGTCTAAATTCATGTGCCGAACATAAACCTTTGTACGTCTCAGACATCTTTTAGTGCCTTTTAAAATTCCCATACATTCATTAACTCAGTTATTTAGAAAACAGCTCTATACACTCAAAACATTAGACTGAATTTTACCTACAAAACCTATATAAGCTAATTGAGAAAGTCCTTTTAAAAGTTTTCCGAATGGGGGATTATCGCTCTTAAGGAACCGAAGCTTTGAGTCCCTTTCGGAAATAAAACCCCTCCAATAAAGTCAACAGTGAAACGTAGCCTAGTGGAAGACCAAACCGAACCACACCAAACCAAACTAAACCGAATGTCTAATGGGTTCATGAATAAAACATTGGGAGAAACTAATAAACTGAATAATAAATGTAACAAGAACGAACACATTTGAAGGCTGCAGAGTTCTTGTTTTTCAAATCTTGTCTGTATGATTTCTATAAGAATTGTTTATCTACTTTTCTGGGTGGACTGTGCGCAGACTTGCTGTATATGTATTCAGTTACCGAAAGTCTATGATTAAATTATGGAAGGATACAAATAAATTTGATGCCATCGGAAGGTTGTGGCGCTCCTCTTGTAGAACAAATTTATATGCCCTTAAAGCTGAGCACTGGGTTTAACCAAAGCGTTTTATAACTAAATTTGGGTATCAGTCCCCAAAGGGTTAAATGTGATTAGCATTCAGGGTCTAGGTTGGTTGAGGTAAATTAGAGGCTGGAATTGTGTTTGCGATAAATCAATCAAATATTTAAATTATTTGCATTTAATTACGTACTTTAACTTTGTTTTAAATTAATTATCTGGGCTGTAATGAGTTCTGGTCTAAACGTAATTTGAGAAGCCAATGAAGGAACATTTAATGGTGTAAATGAAGTAATTTGAATGGCATAGTTGTGCTTCTTTATGTGCTGAATGTGGTTACAATTGATTATACAGTTCTTGAGACATATTAATTAGAAACCACAAAGAGTTAAAAATTCTTATACACATCATATACATATCATGTAATACTTGGGACTTTGTTTGGCATATCAACTTTACAGAACTTTAAAGTAATCACTTTCGAAATTTTCAAGTAGTGAAATTTACAACACCATGAACCCAAAAGTTTCCTTAACTAAATGGAAAATAATTTGCAAGATACTTAGATACATTCGCAGCTTGTTAGGATGTTAAATTACACTTGGAATTAAGCTTGAACTTTTTAAATGCGCTCAATCTCTTTGCTCGCATCTTTCGTCTTGGGTTGGTAAAAAGTAACAAATTAATTAAACAAGAACTTCTTTCAAGACCTTTTCGCATTTCCACTAAGTACACAGAAATAAAACTTTAGGAAAGTTTTTTCTAGTCGAGTAGGAATATCAATAGTGGCGAGAGCAATTTTATGATTAAAAGGCTTCTGTTTAAAAGAATATCTTAAACTCAAGGATCCTTCAATTCAATTATATTTAAGAAATTTACGAAATATAGTTTTGGTTAAATTTACTTGGTACGTTATTAAACACCATTTAGGTTGCTTTGAATTGATGGGTGAGCGAAATAAAGGGCAAAACGTGGTACTAATTAAGTTTAACTTAAAAAAATGAATTCAATAAAACAAATGAGCTCCGTGTGACCATCCTGCAGGGCCGTACATGCTAGTGAATTGCTGCGTTTGTACTCGTGCACCCGGGTTAGTGAAGTGATGCCCGCACTTCACTCTCAAGCACCAGAATTGAACCATGGACTTGGTCAGTATTAGTATAGTACGAAAACGAAACTGACTAAGCAATTTACCCTATTGCCAGGACCTTGGGCTTGGACCCAGCCGGGACGATGTTCTGGCGGTGTCGAATGACAGACAGACCAGCTGCAACGCAAGATTTACTTTATTATTTATTTTTTATAGTAGTGTATAGATTTATTTTTTATAGTAGTGTACTCTGAGAAAAAAACCAAAGTGAAATGAATAATACAGACGGTAATAATAAAGAAAATGTGTTCAATAATATCAGAGAAATAAATAAGTAATTGTAGTATGAATTTAGTCATCTGCAGGTTTTCTCTTCTGTGAGCGTGGGTTCGATTCCTACAAAGGACACGGTTATTTATCTGGATGCCAGTGGTTGAGGCAATTCTACTGGCGAGAATTTTATTTGCGAAACCATTGGGATGTTGTACATTAAAAATTTAATGCCAAAAATTATGGTTTACTTGCAACATTTATCAGGTTAAAATTTGAAGAAAAGAGTACCAAGAAGTAGTAACATGAAATTGTTAATCAATATTATATAGGTAGATAGATAGTAATCAATACGGTTTTAAGTCACATTTTTTGTAAATTTCTTTCGAAAATTGCAGCTGAAAGTTTTGTATTAGCATTCTGTTCACTTAGTCTTTTAGTAAGTTCTTTTTAGTCCAAATCCATCAAATCGGCTTAATTTTCCATACTTTTTAAAATACAATTTCTTTACTTTTCACTAAATTAAAGAAGTTTTAGAAAGCCTTCCTGACTTTATTTTTTTCAAAATGATAATAAATTCAGCTTAATATAGTAGTAAATTTTAAAGAAAGAGTAGAAGTGAATTATAGTAGTAAACTTACTACCATTGTAGTAAAGTGACACCATTGCCCTAAATACTGAAAGTTTTTATTGAACCCTTAGAGATCTTCCATGTGCCACGCATTTGGGTAATCCTTCTAAAGTTAACGCTTTTGTCGTATTCATTGCTGTTTAGATTTATTACACTTTTTTTTATATGTATTAAATGAAGAAGTATACAACATTTTTTAATGAAAGGAACGTAATTCTACTTAAGTATTACTTATTTTTATTAAATAATTCAGAACTTTGCAGTAATTCCATTACTGATAAATAAAAGCTACAATTCTGAAATAAATTAAAACTAAATTTATAAATATTACAATTCGCGGAAGAAGTTACCTTTTGCATAAAGTATTTACAAAAATTGCCGGCTGATTCATTAGCCCATCAAAATTCGAGGCTCACTGGAAAATTTTGCGCACAAATACCTCAATTAAAATTTACAGAAAATCAATAAATTTGTCTACTCTTTCTGCCGGGATAAGTCCAATTAAGCTCTCAAATATTTAATTGAATTTTTCCCTCCTTTGTTGATATTCGCATTATTACAAATATTACATCTCTTGTGTATACATTCTTTAATAATAAAGTTGTCAATAATTATAATAACGTTGCTAACAGCGAAGAGGCGTACAATATATTCATTATGAAATTTATCTCAATTTCATGTGGCTGAAAGGAATTATTCCATCCTCAGAATTACACTGCATTGTAGCACGATTTTTGAATAAGGTTATTATTTCGGAACCCTGTGCGGTTATCCACTAGGTATGCTGGGTAATGGACAAGTCATTAATATACGTAATCTCCCCGGACATTGTTCTCTGCACCATTTGTTTGCTGTTTTCAACTTGGCCTGAAGAAACAACGTGGGTGTGCTGTGCTGATCAAAGAAAGAAAGAAACAAATTTTTGGGCTATTTAACTTGATTACCTAATTTTCGTTTATGAGAGTTGTAAAACAGGAGGGTCTTCTTTTCATCACATTAATTTCTGTTTAAAATACGAATTAAAATAAAATTGGTGGTAACATGGATAACCTGCATTTGGATGATGACACTGTTAAAAAGTCAGGTGTGAAAATGCGTGAGATGGTAATTCCTGGGAAATATATCTCGAACAAACTGGTGTTGTGAGTTTTTTTTTACGGTGAAGCCAAAGTTCAGGGATACCCTATGATGCATAGCACAGCCTTGACAGGAAGGCAGGAAATGGGAATGTGGGAGAGGAGGAGTTAAGATGTCGATGCACATTCTGCTTACACAGTAACTAAAACATCTGCAAAATCTGGCTAGATATTGATTGTAGATTTATAGGTTAAAATTAGAGTTCCAAATACCAAATACACATATTAGAAGCACATTTTGTTCTGGATTTCGAAATTATATAATTTAGGGTTAGTTAGAAAACTAAAAGTGTGCCATGAAATAAAAATATTAACAGGAAGATAGCGTAAGTAGCTGACTTTGACGGTATTTGTATTTGTTGGAGAGAATTGGAAAACAAAAAGCACATTTACTGTTATATAGATTTAGGGGTAAAGAAATCCATATAAAAACTGCGAATATAAACGTTTCATACTTTTTAGGGTTCCGTACCCAAAGGGTAAAAAACGGGACCCTATTACTAAGACTCCGCTGTCCGTCCGTCCGTCTGTCACCAGGTTGTATCTCATGAACCGTGATAGTTAGACAGTTGAAATTTTCACAGATGATGTATTTCTGTTGCTGCTATAACAAATACTAAAAAACAGAATAAAATAAATATTTAAGGGGGCTCCCATACAACGAACGTGATTTTTTTGCTCGATATTGATAACGGCAGCAGGTAGACGCTTGAAATATTCACAGAATATTTAGTTATATATTTACTTTAAAAATAAATAATTAAATTAAAATAAAACAAATATTTAAGTGGGGCTCCCATACAACAGACATGATTTTGTTTGCCGTTTTTATAGATAATGGTACGGAACAGTTCGTGCGCGAATCCGACTCGCACTTGGCCGGTTTTTTGAAATATTAAGATGTTACAAGGAAAGAAAAATTAAATATAGATCCTTTGGCATCTCTTTAGAAGGTGGTTCATTTTTCATAGAATTTCATTTGGAACTATAATATACAGTACTGCTTTTTCCCTTTCCCTGTTTTAGCAGTAAACTAATTCGTATGAACCTTTTCCTAAATTTCTGTTCAATTTTCAGTGAATGTATGATGTAGAGCTACGAAATTTTGTTGATAACCTGAATTTCGTAAATGAAGAAAAATTAGCGTTTATAATCCACCCAGAAATTCCGGATGGCGTGACCGAGGAGATGGCAAATCGAGGAAACGTTAATATCGCCTTAAATTAAAACTATTCAACGCCGATTTCAGAAATTTTATTCCGGAGATCTAAGTTTTCAAAATGAATGACAGATAGTCGCTGACAACGATCGTCTGAAAGCTGCTGTTGAAGTTAACTTTAGATGCAGATGTACAGCAGACATCTTGTAATAATTGGAAAGCTAAAAACTTCGAGAAATGAGTTATCCATGAGCTGAAGAAATATAAAAGATTTGGTCGTGTAGAAATCTGCTCTTCATTGCGTCGAAAAAAGTCAAACTCCAAAATATATGTCAAAACGTCCCTTATAACCTGAAGCCATTTTCGCTATTCTCGCCAATATCAATATCGGGTTTTTACCCCGCAGCATTGGGACTTAAATGCCCCGCGTAGTCGCCATACATTACTGTTCCTATTTGCATCTGCTCTGTTATCCTTGGAGGCTCTTTTAGAATTTTTAGTGTTCGGGCGAATAAAATTTATTCAATAATTTAGAAAGGTCCTTTTTTATGGTCTCGGGATAGGACTCCCATTTAGTACTATGAAAACTTTAAGGCATTTTTCTTGAAACCACTTTTTTTTAGGTTGTACAACTCCAAAATTATGTAATTGTTATGATATTTCGCTTAAAATATTCAGAAACGTTGTTTGCTGAAAACTTTTTTTATGAAAGAAAAACTGCACAACATTTTGTCAGGTTCACGTAAAATTTTTTACATTTTCCTTATTCTAGTTTGCTTTATCCACAAACAGTTACAGATTGGTAAACTAGTTGATTATTTTGCTTGTGATCATTTTTAGGGGTTCTAGAACTTCCATCGTCAACTCTTTTCGGTTGGTTATATGGACCGTTCAGTAGCTCCCCTCCGCCCTCGTCTAACAGCTACAAATAATATAGAGATATTGTTCTTGTTCAATAAAGACATATTTATGTGGCTATCAAAATTTATTGTTCTACCTTTAATAGTTCTTTTCTACAACCTCACCAAGTGAAACAAACAGTGAAGCATGATGGAGAGTTCTTAATGATCTGGGGTTGTTTCAGTTCAGTGCAATTTGGACCACTCGTAAAAATTAAAATTACAACAGATAAGGAACAATAGCTTACAATTTTGCTGGAAAATCTTCCGAATTTTATTGAAATTTGTGGATATCCTGAATAGGAAATTATTTTCCAAAGAGGGGAGTCCAAAACATACCCAAATAATTGTTTGGTCTTGACTAGAAAAGCAACTATTTAATATTCTGAATTGCCTGGTACAAAGTCCGGATACGAACCCCATAGAAAATTTGTGGGCTATTCTAAAAAACGATCAGTAAGCATTGACAAATTGTGGCAGCGAACTGAATAGGTATGCAGAAATATTCTAGTGCGAAGCATTCATAATTTAATCGGAAGCATAGCAAGAAGCAGTCATAAAAAGCAAAAGACTCTGAAGTACTAACTGAAAGAGATTTTCTTGTACATGTTTTTTATTTCAAATGAGTAGTATTATTTGTTAATTTTTATAGTAATTTTGTCAGAAATATTAAATTTTTGGCTTTCATTAATAAAATGATTTTTTAAAATTGTTTTTATTGGTCTTTCATACCAAGCCATATAATGCAGAAATTTTTAGGGAAACTGGAGATACTTTGCAAAGGAAAAAATATGTGGTATAAATTTCTTTGTTAAAAAGACATTAAAAAAAATATTATCGAATTAATAGTATTAAGATATGTAAACAAAATAAAGAAATACTTATTTAGGCCATTTAATAGTTTAATTAGTAAAATTAAAACAAACATCAAGACATTTATCGTACTTTGTAATGCTCAAAGAACTTTTAATAGAATAACTTTTGACAGCATTAGATCTCAAGACCCGACCAAGTTTGAGAGTATGATATTTACCTCCAGCTCCTTTAACTTAAACACGACAGGATATATCCTTGAATGTTTCCATATTCATGTCAGGAACAGATTTTATGTACTTATCAGATCTTTTGGTGACTATGAGATTAGATTGAATTTAAATGTACTAGTGAGTGTCCCTAATGGATTTGACAGAAATGGGGGACATCTTAATTATTATTTTCTGGTTGCCTTCTAGTATTTGTATCAATAGTTACTTACATCTTGATATAATTAACATGTGAAATGTTGAAAGGGTTAGATTTATTTCCTGGAATCGTATTATTTACTCCTATCTGATTTGTTGTTATTTTTCAGTAAAATTTAATAGACGTGCTGAAATATTTGAAATAATATGCAAAATAAAAATCTTCAAGATAAAATTGTAATTTCTTTGTTTATTATTAAGGACAATACATAACCTATGTTTTTATTTAAGGCATACATAAAAATTTCCTGAATCTTTCTGAGCAAAATTATATCGAAAATATTTCAACATCTAAACGGTGGCCATGCATGCAATATGTAATGCAAGAATTTTGGTCACAATGGTAGGCTCAGTATTTTAATAATACCAAAACCGTCAAGTTGAGTAAGCAGAAAAAGTTGTGGAAAAGTGAGGAAAAGAGATGCCAAGCGTATGCTCTCTGTTTGCAGCTAGCGTGCAGACGGGAGAGCAGCCTTAGAGCCGGAGGTAGGGCTCTTCGAGCAGAGAACTAGTAGGAGGATAAATCAAGAGGTTCAGACCGGAGAAATGTGGCAACGGGGACCGGAGCGAGGGGATTTAGGCAGTGGAGCAAGACGGAAGTCCTGAACTATGACCGTGAATTGGATTTTTTAACAAAAAAGGCTGGCATTTTTGAATGTCTTTTTGAACGTCCATGTGGTGAAATCACTCTTTGTCCTCAGATCGAAACATTCATACATATTTTTTTCGTAAATACTATAGTAATTCTCTGGCTTTTTTCATCTTCAAAACTTGTTCTGTAGCTATAGGAAAACAAGTTCTGATTGCTGTAGGAAAACAAGTGAAAAAATTATTTTTTGATTTTTAAATCCAAGTCCCAGCAAGCGTTTTTTTCCCCCTTTTTGTCTATATTCTCTTCAAAACAGCTACAGGTTTTTCATCGACACCGCCAGGACACGAACAATCCTAAGAAATTTTTATATGCTAACAATTTGCTAGCTATACCATCATCAAAATCTTTTTCCAATTTTCTGGTTTCAGTGGAGCTTAAACAAGCGAACTATTTTTCGAGTTTTGATTTTTATACCTTAAAATTTTTTCAAATGACGCTATAAAGAAATCATAAACTACATTTTGTGGTCACCATTTCAATTTGTTGGTACCATTAGAAAACATATTGTATGTAGCAGACCTACATACGTCTGCTACATACAATTTATCATACATATTATTCATTTCACATTTACCCATATAATTTTGTTTCAGTTTATATATAAATTATGCTTACACATACCATTCTTTCCCATCTTTTATAAGCTAGTATTAAATTCATTCAGTTTTGGGGTCCATTGAAGACTCGATGGAGCCAGCTTAATGACTCGAAGGACGAAGATCATGTGGAGCCATAAATATTGTTAGATTGTTACTTACTGGTGAGAGAAAATTTGATTAAATGGAAAAATACCATTTTATTTCATGCTGGCTGTAGTTACACTTGAAAGAGGAATATGAGCCCCATGAGATTCATAACGAACAGAGGAATTCAAAGTGGTTTTATTACGAGCGAAGGAATAATTTGTTTCGACACAAGACAGCCTCTTATTTATGCGTTGAAATGAATTTGTGTAAGATATTTAAGGGAAGTTAGAAAATGCGTGCATTTGTTTCTGTGAAATTGCCCAAGTTGTTTAGAAACTCAAAGCTTAAAGTGTTATATTTGACTGTCATAAATTGTTGTCGATAGATGAGATAAATACGTCGGAACAGGTAAAATATGCGTTTGAAGTTCGTTGTTTCATTAGCAAGGAATTGAATTAAATTTTAATGACTATTATTCCATTTATTTCAACGCTGTTATTAACTCCACCATCGTTATTTCAAATTCTCCAATGCAAATTGTAACCACTTGGATTCTGTCTATGGCCTTTCAATTGTTCATTACGCAAAATTAATAAAATATTTAAATAACGAACTGCTCGCTCAACTGTAGACTTGTTGGTGACTGTCCAACAAGTATACAATATAAATCTCCCTAAACTATCAGAGCGTCCTTGGAACATAGCAGACAGAATTCCTTCGCGCTCTCTTCCACTGCAATATGAAGTATTTCAGGGACCAATACTTCCACTAATACTATTTGCATTATATGTAAACTATTCTCTTAGTATTGTTAACGATTTCAAGGTCGGTTTTACGTAGATGATGTCTAGATTTATTTGGAGAAAATTGTGTCGAGAGACTGAATTCTGATCTGATGAGAATATCAGTAATTCGACTACAAAAACAGAAAATTAAATAAATTTTTATTTTGCAAGTGGAGGCAAGTGAAAGACTAGTTATATATTTTTTTGAATCTGTCTTTTAAAGATTTTTAATTTGATGCTCCACTCGTAGTTAACAATATGGCTTCTGATATCCACTATATTGTTTTATTATTAAATTGATATAGGCACTGTAATTCTTGGCATTAGGACGAATATAACGATACCTCGTTTATTAAAATCTGTAAAGTTGTTTAGGTTATAGAAGGGAATACAGAATCAGACATACATACAAATATCATAATTTAAATTTATTTAAAAAATTTTAGTCATTTTATCATAAATTATGAACAACAGTCAAAGCTGGCACGCGATTAATGGCACCAC
>QYTT01090913.1:6904-38261 GCA_006980735.1 Dasypogon diadema
AGTCCGTTGAAAGTATTATATTATCGTAAGGATGTATAGTCTAGGAATAGACAACAGATTTTTCAATATTATCTGGTTCACTATTTCACTTTATTTTAATGTATTCGCAATAGATTCCGCAAGGACTTATCTATTAAAAAAACATGCGTAATATTTGGCATTCATAGTGATTGTTATAGCCTTTAAAATTCAGCAACAGAATATCCCAGAAATCTGTAACCATGATCTTTCTAATACATTGTGTGATCTTTCCTTTTGTCGCCACTCGTTCTGTGGAACGATACCATTTCATTGAATTTTTTTTATACAAAGGATTGTTATAAGAAATTCTAACTTTATTCCTGTCACAAACCCTCTAATCAAGTAAAATTCTCGGCAAGGATAAAAAACTTTACCACTCCATAGTCAAATTAATTCCTTACCCCTAAATCCGAAAAAAGTACGGCGAACTAAAATTCTGAAAAACATTTTCCTACTTCATATGATCCGCACGAAGAATTTGGTTAAGGATGGTCAATCGGGTATGACCTCGTGGGCGTGTTGTGTGCAAAGGTCTAAGGCCTTAGCAACTAGTGCTTAGTAGGTTAAGGGCAGGTAATTTGATCGGGCCTAGTAAACGTGTTGAGTGGAACAGTGTAAGCACTGTTTTACCAGCAGTGGTAAGTAGGTTAAGGGCAGTAACTTACTCTGGACCTAGCACGCGTATTGAATAGAGCGATTTAAGGGCCTATGTTGGTTTGACTTTTTCGGTTGGAAACTATCGAAAATGAAAGCTTAACTTAATTCACTTAAAAAGAATGTGCGATAGATGGGAGTTTTTTAAAGCCTTGAGAGAAAATTACATACTGGAGCAAGTTTAAGTAATTTTACATCACTGACGTGAATAAATGTGCGCGAAAACATATCTAGTTTTGTTCAGTTGGAATGTAGTCATATTTCTGTCCGGTCGGATTTGGGGCTGTCTGTTACGGTCTGGTCTGGTCCTGTCCAACTTCAATATACTCTCTTGTTCCATTACGTATCACAATGACTATTCTGGGTATGCCAGATTTTTACAAAATATACATTTATCTGGTCAATATCAGGTATCAGGATCATGAGGAACATGAAGTTAACTACTAATTTACAGAATATGCCCCAAACAATCATTTCCCTCCACGTGATATACTTTTTATTACAATTTTGAAATTCTGTGAAACAATGATTATTTCACTTGCCGACCAATGGGAAAAAATCCCCGTGATGAATCATTTCAAAATGGAATTCTAGAAATTCTCCTCTAATTCCTAAACAAATGGTGTCACAAGGAAGTACCTATTCGTGCATCAGCAAATATTTTTGCGTATTCAGTAAATGAATCAATGTCAATATTGCACAGTATCTAGATGATATCGTTATCTTATGCAAAATTCACCCTACACTGCAAACAAACATTACCCGCCAAGGGCAATAAACTTCAGCGCACCTGTTCGCTTCGTTGGGTGTTGATGGAGTTCTTATCATCGTTCGGTTGTAATTATGTCAGAAAAGTGCTTAATTTAGAAAGTTCTTCGACACAACTATATCTACGATACCATGACCTCATTCGATTTTCAAGAAAAGGTCAAGGTTCTTAATTAGGCAAAGCGACTATAGGGTGTGCTTCACGCAACTCTTGGAATGTGCGTGTGTTATCTGATTTACAACTCTACGTAGGTTAGATACACGGGGCAGTGCTTTCTTTACAAGTGGGTTAATGGTGAGGTATATAGATAAAGCTATCGACGTAGAGATAAGAATTGATTGAAAATTTTTTTCATTATGTCATAAAAATGTGTGTTTTTTTGAGGAGTAGTTGCCACCAATACCATTTTCTAGCTGTCCAAAATGGACGAAGAAACAATTTTTAACAAGACTAGTTCTCTTCAACAGTTCCCTTTTTAATGAGTGCTAGGATTCGCTGTAATTATTTTCTTGTGAACGTTTTCAGTATAATTTTATATCTTATCAATAGACTTGGAAAATTTCATAGACGAAAGGGGAACAATGTTTATATTTTCTACCTCCCCACAAACTTCTCAAAAGTTCCAGTAAGAAATTTTGTGGAATACTACTAGAGGAAGTCAAGGTAGATATTGCTTGTTTCATGACATTTCTTAAGGTATTGCCTAAGTTCAGGCAGGACACAACCATGTGATGCACACAGCACAGCTTAAGCGAAGAGTAATTAAGGAAAATGAGTTCGAGAAATTTTAACCTGACAAATGTTGCAATAAATCACAATTTTTGGCATGAAATTACTGTGCAGTCCCAACAATAACTCTCGTCAGTAGAATTGGCTCAATATTACTGGCACCCAGATATATTGGCGAGCCCTGTGCAGGATTTGATCCCACGCCAACAGAAGAGAAAATCTGCAGACGTGCGCCTCAGTCCGCTCGGCCACGGGAGTGGGTAACAGTTGGAGTTGAATGGTAACTTGTTAAGTGCTTCCAATTTTTCCTCGTGACAGTTTCTACGGTATCTGCCTCTTCGGAGCAGGAGTTTAGAGAAAAAGTCAATTGATTGATATTCAAGAAATAACCATGTCAATCCATTCACTTAAACGAGGGAGCACCAACACCAACAGCTGCTATGGTTGATCCTGTCCAGGACTTAAAATTTATAGGCCCCAAATTATTAATGGCTATCCCATCTAGAATCACAATTAAGAAGGAAGTTATGGGTATGGAGGTTCTATTCTTTGGAGATAGTGTTGCTGAAAGTACAAAAGGTATTGAAAATACGACAGGAAGTTCAGGTTATTTGAGTAAATCCTAATTGAAGGAGCTACCTCTGTACCACTTAATTTGGATCAGCAGACCTGCATGGAATGACCTATCAGGGTGCTGAGAGACCAAATAATTAGTTAACGAACCTAGTTGGGATCGAGATAAATTTCTCCTTAATAGAGCAAAAAGAATTGTAGAGTCCTGATTGAGGTATTAATGGACTACAATATCAATGATATTGGTGAATATCATCAATTTTGAAAAACTATGTCTTAAATAAAAAATTTTTACTATACTTTTCAACAATTGATTATTTTTAACAAATTATTTTGGTGATTTTTTACATTTTCGTTTCGTTTTACAAAAAAAAAGACAGAAACAAACAAAAATCGAAACAACAGAGAATGATACCACTTTGATCTGTCGTGTAAAATGTGTCTGTAATTTTTCTTTAATTTACTTTTACTTTTGATTTTATTTTTGTATTTAAATTTAATAGTTAAATCATTAATTGGGATTAAAAGGCAATCGGTGAAATTTAATTGTTCAAATTTTTCTAATAATATTATAAATAGCGCACTTTAAACACAAAAAAGTGGAGATTACATTTAGATCAGTTTTGTTCACAATTTGTATTATTTACAATTTCTCAAGCATTTTTAATTCTAAAACAAAATAAAAAGTTCGTTTTTCTTAATTGAAGTACTTCTTCAAATGTATGCACATCCTTTGGAAAAGAATAGATAGATTTCATATGGATTTAAAATGCCATCCATGGTTCTATTGAAATAGGTTTAAGCAAGATTCAGCACATTTTTAAGGAGTGATGGATTCAATGAAGGACAATTCGTTTAGGTCTAAAGGGAAAATTGCTCTGCATCACTACTGCGTAAAACTTTGTTAATCTAACATGTATCCCTCCCTAACACTATACACTCGCAGTAGAACGTTCGTAAAACTGCTGGAAGATCTTGGAAAACTCCTTCTTGGAGGTCGGTAGGTACCAGACAGCAAAATTCGGACAAATTTCAGTTCGATCTTCTGTTCGTCTGTAGCCTAAAAATGTCTTAAGAACAATCGGAAAGCAGCAACCATTGAAGGGCTATGTGCCGGATGGTTGCCAACAGAAATTGTTCAGTTCCTCGGGTACCTAAGGTCAACTGTGTACAGCCTTACGAGGAGAAGGTATGCGACTTCAAAGAATTTCCAGAAGCGCTTTGCCATGCTGGCGAGGAAATTCAGTGTAAAGAGCCCGAAAGTGATTAAAAGGGTTCAACAGCTCATTTCTGAAGATCCCGGGACATTCCATTAGGAAATTGGCGACAGTTGTGGAGTGAGTTGGATCGCTGAAAGTGACCTAAAGTTGTAAGTACTCAAGGTACGACAGATACTATCTGAGGATGCCAACCAGAAGAGATTTAACCGTTTCAACTTGTTTCTGTGCTTCCTAAACATGAAGCTAGGGGCCCTCTAAAGTTCTTCTCAGATGAGAAAATCTTTGACGTCGGCGTCGATGCTAAAGTCAACTGCAGAAATGATCTCTAGCTCGCTTATGACCCAGATGATGTCTCCATCCTAACCTGGATGAAATTTTGGACATGACTAATAATCGCAGTTACTGAAACAGAGCGTATTCAAGCTATTCAGAGGAGGACACCGTCATCTTTATGCGCAATTTTGAAATTCTATTCACAATTTTTCAAAGGCTTGTGACTCTGAAAATGTATGAAACACTTGATGCGGTATATTTTAGATATGAGACACAATCAGTCTAGTATGATTTATCGCAAGATTTATCATCTTTTTCGTTTTTTGCTGTTACGCAGTTCTTTTCACGTGCGCGTATCTCCTGCCTACTCTTGATATTAACGAAAATGTGATTAAGAGCATAGACTTATGTAATTAATTGTGAAACGCGAGGCTGGAACCTGATAATCAGCGCTTGAGTCTCCTGATTAGGAAGTTATTGTTATCACACCATCAACGACGCTTGTAACCTAAAACATTCGTAACTGGAGAGTTTCAAAAGAGTTTTCTCTATCTGACCACCAATGCATCCATTTTGAGTACGATACACTTAGGGAAAATTAGGCTGTGCATAGAAACAACAGACTGGGAATTTTTTAGAGATGCATTGCATTCCGACATCACTCATTCAATACGCAGGTGCTTACCAGTTGTGCGGGAGTTGACGAAGAAATGAGGGGTATCACCACTTCGCTCATCAATTTCTACGAGTCGTCATACTCTTTAAGGGGGATAAATAAGGATTCGGACCCTTCATGACTCAATTATGACCTCAAGACGCAGTGAAGGAATGTACGGCATCTATACAATAGAGCAAAAAGAATAACAATGCTTAATCTGGGCGCTGATTGTAGAGACGAACTTCTGGCCCAAACCATCGCCTCAAACGACAGTGAAGTGGTATGGAGTGCATATTATACCATACTTCGAGAACACAAAAATGCCATTCGGAAAGCTAAACGGCAAGTCTGAAAACACTTCTGTGGAAGTATTCATAGTTGAAATCTCCTGGTTGGAAACGTTTCATGTTTTTTCAAGAAGTTAAACAACGCTGGCTGAGGCCTATGGAGAGTACTAAATCCCTGCTGTTGTTAAACATCAACAGATTATATAAAAAGGATTTGTAATCACTTAAAAGCGTGAAAATATAACATATCACTCTAATTTTTATTATTTTAAATCATAGATGGCATTATAAAGTTCCATATCACCCGTAGAAAATTCCAAACTTATTCCAAAAACGGGCACTTTACATTTAATATTTCGCCCAATTTTTTTATATGATTTTACTTTTTCAACAATATCAGTACGCTCTGTCTGTACTTCTGCAAGGTTTTGAAGAAGTAACTCATCAAGTCTTATAAAAATATAAAACGTATAGAAACATAACATACATAACATACTATATGTACACATACCTAATACAAAACTCATACAGTACAATTAAAGCTTAAATATTAAATTTCCTCTTAAATTTCGAATTATCTCATTTTCTCAAAAACATATACAAAAGCAAATTAGGAGACCAGTTAATATTCGAGAGTACGTCAAGTGTGCCATAGAAACTAATTACAAAAACATATATGTTGCTCCTCCATTAACTAATTACATGAATTTGATAATTTCTTAAGCTATAGTATCTAAAGAATAGCTTTTAAGAGGCTAACAAATAGTAAGGCGTTCACAACTGATCCGAAATCTCTGGGTGGAGTTCCATTACATTTATCCTTGTCACATATCGAGCAGTAGAGGATTTCTATTGATTTTTTCTGGGCATTGTCCCGTGTTATTGTACATGGATCTGTATCTGGTGTATCGAACTGACAATGGCGTGATGTTACCGCCCCTCCACCATCTGAAAAATTTAATAATACATTATTTACAAATACTGTAGAAATTTACGTTGAAAAAAAAAATACATCACGTCAGTGGTAAGCAAAAATAGCATCTATTCCCATAGCATAACAAACCAAGTTATCCTTTAGAGAAAAAACTTTACTCAATCTTTTGCTCACGTTAATAAAAAAAGCAGTGGATAAATTTTTTGGATCAAAACGTCTTAAAAATTCAATTCCTACCAGGGATCTTTGAACTAAATTTTAACTAAATGATTGTAGGTTAGCCTTCTCCATGCTATTATTTAAAGGAACGAAATTATTCCAGAAAATTAATTACCATTAACTACGGAAGGATTCAAAACAGAGCAAACACTGAAAACAACCACCTGCTCGAGGTGATGATTACCTTAAAGTTCCAGTTCAGGATTCCGTTGATTGTGGATTCTGAACCTCATTCTACAATTCCTCCCCTGACGCGTTTAATCTCCTATTCAGACGGATCAAAAATTGAGGAGAACGTTTGGGCGGGCATTTTCTGATGCAAATGGCGTTACATCTCGAAGAGCACACCACGGTCTTCCAGGCGGCTATTAAAGCACAAATGGAACAATTTCTAACATCTATCTCTCCATAGTGGCTAGTTTCTTCCCGATTGACTTGTTTGCTCGTTCATAACTCAAAATCTAATGAACCGATTAGGTTGGAACTTGGTATATATACTAACAATGAGTCACTCAATTAGCGCCTACATGGATGAGCAACCTCACCTCCTGTCTACGCCGGCATTCCGCGAATTTTTTTACCTCCCCTCGTATAATGGCACACGCCAGCATATGCAAAAAGTAAAAAGCCGATTTGGTATTCTTAACGTACAAAGTAAAAGCTTTCTCAAAGAAAGCACGTCAAGAATATTCAATAGACTTTTTACTTATTCTGTCCTGTATACTCAATATCTTCAGGTGGAGGAACAATGGGCCTAGTGGTGGCCTAAGGGTCCAGAGACCCTAGTGGTCTCACGCCTTTCTACAAAAAAAAAACTACCGAAAACATTAAATCAATAAATTATATGAAATTCCAAAATGATAACTCCTACAAAATCTCAAGACGAAGAATCCTGACCTTATACATATTCCAAATATTTTCAATTACTTAAAAAATTACTCCTATATTTTAACTTAAATATATTTACATACCTTTCCTACCAACTACTTTTTGACATCTCATAGGTACATGATACTCTGCTATTGAACCGTGATAGTTGATTTTATTAAGTTCTGCCAGCCAAGTGTCTAATTTATTCATTTTTTCTACTGTGCAAGTCTGAAAATAAAAAGACAAGTTAAATAAAAGTAATTGTAGGAATTATTATTATTATTGCAACAGTTCAACAGTTCACTTTGAATTTGAGGATGCGAAAGTTGAATAGTAATTCTGAAGACTTACAGAGTAGACGGTAAAAAGGAGCTAATAACCGTCTTATAATACCCAGGCATTACCACAATATCATCTCTGACTTAAGTAGTACCCTTTTTTGCAAAGTATTGCCTAAGCTCAGTGGACAACTCCATGGTGTGCAGAACACAGGCAGGGGGAAATTTCGAGGAAGAGGAGATTGGAAAATTTTAACCTGACAAATGTTCCACGTAAGCCACAATTATTGGCAAGAAATATTTACTGTGCAACATCCTAATGGCTTCACAAAAACAATTCTCATCAAAAAAACTGCCTCAACTATTGGTACCCAGATAAATTACCACGCGATTTGTAGGTGTTGAATCCGCATCCACAGAGTAGTGTTCCAGGGAAGTCTTCGATATAAGCATGCGACCAAAATTTTTGAATTCTCCTGATAATCCTATGAGTGTTTCCTTTTTGTGAAGAGAACTATGTATTATCGTCTTTTCCGAGTTAACCCATAGACCTACCGCAGACAGCGGTTTTATACCATATTTAGAGTGTTTTTTATGTGATCAGAGATCTGTGGATTGTCTTTTCCTTTAACAAGCATAATTACGTCTTTATCTTCTGATAATTTATTATCTATAATTTATGCTGATTGAATCATCTCCCAAGTCATCGGAAGACTGCCCTTTTGACGTCTACGTCTACTTCTTCCGCAGCACTGGAGGAGGTATTGTGAAGAGCTCCCCCCCCTTTAGGGAGCTCGCCCTCTGTACCAGCCTTTTTGTACCTTCCTTTTTTTCTTTGTCCACAATTCATCTTCTTAATTGAATCACTTGTTGGTACAGATCTGTTGTGATGGAATTTTCTGCATATAGGTAGACATATTGCTCGCGATTTAGAGGCATTCTAATAGTATTCATTTCCTGATATGATGATCTATTACCTTCTCCATAGTTTTCGATATGAAGAAGGATAGGCTTGTTGAAAGACATGACTTGGATTGAGCATTAAGGTCGTTCTGATTTTTTTTTTTCAACTGTAGTTTCTAGACTAACTGCGGGAAGCTATAACGTTTAATTGCGATCCAGTGTCTAGAATTGCTCTGCAGCTGAACAACGGCCGCACCAAGAATCAACACTGCACTGTATTGGCTTGTGCTGCTTATGATTGGATAATTTGTAGATAGCATAAATCAATAAACTGGGATTGATTAATGCCAACCGTGTTTTAAGGAAATTAATTGGCACAAAGTGGGTCAGCCGTTTGGGTAACTGAGCGGTTAGAGTACCTGACCAGAAATCGGTAGGAACCTGGTTCGACTTCATTCCCAGACGCTGGCTATTTTCGTATCAATAATTCTTAGGATCATTAAAAATAAATGCATTGAAATTTACACATCTCGATTCCAATAAATATTTCAGAACACCAATTTTAACCAGCTTCAGCTGTTTACCTTAGGAAAATCTCTGATGCATATTTTTGTCAATTAAGAAGCCCTGTTCCACACAATGCTGATTTCTCTAGGTCGAACTGTATTCGGACATACACTACGAAGCCCTGATTACTTCTACGCGACATCAAAACACATTTGAAAAGCAATGGAGAAGCATAGAAAATAACCTGGCTAAAATTCACCCAAATTACAATTTATGTTCTTTTCTTTCTTAAACGGTCCAAGGTCGAAACAATCCCTTAAACATAGATCTTATTTTAGAAGGTTTGGTGTTAAGTTGACATTCAGTGGTACCTACAACTCCTTGTTCCTTCTTGCCATCGAGATCCATTCATAAGTTTATGATGATCGTTCCGCCCACGTCTCAAAGTGAAATTGAGCCATTGACGAACACGGTATTGAATATTTTAATAGAATCAATGAAATGGTAACGCAAAGGGTAAGGTATCAAAGACTCTTAATGAGAAGGTAATGAAGAGGGTATTGAGAGAATTTTGCATCTTCCTTCACAATGGAGTAAATGGCGTTAAGAATTTTGATAATAATCTTTCTGGTTGTGGGATCCATAACTCAAATCTGTATATTCCGCTTCAGTGACTAAAAAGTGTAGAGTTAGGCCCGAATTACATTCAGAACTGCAAGCTACAAGCGAAAAGTTTCATGAAACTGGGAATTTAGTAGCAAATTAGAATTAGTGATGCAAGCTTCAACCTGCAAAATATTGTACCAACTTAAAAATGAGTTGCTTTTTCGGTCACATCAAACAAAAATAAAAAAAATCTGTCAGAATGTTTACTATTTGTTCTTCTATTTTCGCACTCAACATTCTCGTCAAATAATATTTTCAATAATTTAATTGTTATTTATCAATCTATCTTTACTTTAAACATAAGTTTTCCTTTTGTTGGTAGTAATGTGGCTGTCGCTGTGAATGTGATTTGAAATAAGCTTCGTAAAGAATTTTTCATCGTTGGTGAGGATTAGACCATTAGACTCATATTTGAGCCCGCAGTCCAAAGTATTAAATTTAGCGAACCAATGGGGAATGATTTGCTTATTACATGTACCCTCCCCGAAAGAAGAATATATATTACACGCCGTCACTGCAGCATTACATCTCTTTCTAAACTGAAACAGAAACAAGATACGAATCTCATCTAGAGATCATTATTTTACAGGAAAAACAGATACAGGTGTAAAACAATTTATAAAGCCCAAGAAAAATCCACAGATTGTCAGTATAGGTTTTTTGTGAAAGGTATTGTCTAAGCTCAGGCGATAACCCTATGATGCACACAGCACAGCTTAGACGAAGGAGAATTAGGGAAAAGGAGATTGGCAAATTAATCTGACAAATGTGGCAAGTGAGACACAATTTTTGGCACGAAATTACTGTGCAACATCCTAATGGCTTCACAAAAACAATTCTCATCAAAAAAACTGCCTCAACTATTGGTACCCAGATAAATTACCACGCGATTTGTAGGTGTTGAATCCGCATCCACAGAGTAGTGTTCCAGGGAAGTCTTCGATATAAGCATGCGACCAAAATTTTTTAATTCTCCTGATGTATTATCGTCTTTTCCGAATTAACCCGTAGACCTACCGCACACAACAGTTTTATACCATGTTTAGAGTATTTTTTATGTGATCAAAAATCTACGGATTGTCTCTTCCTTTAACAAGCATAATTGCGTCTTCTGCGTAAGTGGGCTCCCTCCTTAGAAACATCTTCTCGTGACATTTATGCTGATTGAATAATCTCCCAAGTCATCGGAAGACGACCCTTTTGACGTGTGAAGAGCTCCCCCCCCCTCTCTAGGGGGCTCGCCCCCTGTACCAGCCTTTTTGTACCTTCTTTTTTTTCTTTGTCCACAATTCATATTCTTAATTTAACCACTTGTTGGTACAGATCTGTTATGACGGAATTTTCTGCATATAGTTAGGCATGTCGTTCGCGATTTAAAGGCGTTCTAATAGTATTCACTTCCTGATATGATGGTCTATTACCTTCTCCATAGTTTTCAATATGAAGAAGGATAGGCTTGTTGAAAGATATGACTTGAATTGAGCACTAAGGCCGTTCTGATATTTTTTTTTCAACCGTAGTTTCTTGACTAAGTGCGGGAAACTATAACGTTTAATTGCGATCCGGAGTCTAGAATCGCTCTGCAGCTGAACAACGGCCGTACCAAGAATCAACACTGCACTGTATTAGCTTGTGCTGCTTATGATCAGATAATTTGTAGATAGTATAAATCAATAACCTGGGATTGATTAATGTCAACCCTGTCTTAAGGAAATTAATTGGCACGAAGAGGGTCAGCCGTTTGGGTAACTCAGCGGTTAGAGCACCCGATCGGAAATAGGAAGGAAGCTGGTTCGACTTCAGTCCCAGACGCTGGCTATTTTCGTATCAATAATTCTTAGGATCGTTAAAAATAAATACATCAAAATTTATCATCATTGAAATTTACACATCTCGATTCCAATAAATATTTCAGAACACCAATTTTAACCAGCTTCAGTTGGTTAAAATTGAAAATGTTTACCTAAGAAAAGCCTCTGATACATATTTTTGTCAATTAAAGCTCTGTGCCACACAATGCTGATTTGCTTTAGAAAACAATCCTTGAGGATAGAAACCCACGTGCTTGAAGAGATCTTGTTTTAGAAGGTTTGGTGTTAAGTTGACATTCAGTGGTACCTACAACTCCTTGTTCCTTCTTGCCATCGAGATCCATTCATAAGTTTATGACGATAGTTCCGCCCACGTCTCAAAGTAAAATTAAGCCATTGACGAACACGGTATTGAATATTTTAATCGAATCAATGAAATGGGAATGCAAAGGGTAAGGTATCAAAGACTGTTAATCAGAAGGTAATGAAGAGGGTATTGAGAGAATTTTGCATCTTCCTTCACAATGGAGTAAATAGCGTTAAGAATTTTAATAATAATCTTTCTGGTTGTGGGATCCATAACTCAAATCTGTATATTTCGCTTCAGTGACTAAAAAGTGTAGAATTAGGCTCGAATTACATTCAGAACTGCAAGCTACATACAAGCGAAAAGTTTCATGAAACTGGGAATTTAGTAGCAAATTAGAATGAATGATGCGAGCTTCAACCTGCAAAATATTGTACCAACTTGACCACCAAAAATGAGTTGCTTTTTCGGTCACATCAAACAAAAATAAAAAAATCTGTCAGAATGTTTACTATTTGTTCTTCTATTTTCGTACTCAACAATTTAATTATTATTTGTCAATCTATGTTTACTTTAAGCATACGTTTTCCTTTTGTTGGTAGTAATGTAGCTGTCGCTGTGAATGTGATTTGGAATAAGCTTCGTAAAGAATTTTCCATCGCAGGTGAGGATTCCCCATTAGACTCATATTTGAGCCCGCAATCCCAAGTATTAAATTTAGCGAACCAATGGGGAATGATTTGCTTATTACATGTACCCTCCCCGAAAGAAGAATTTATATTACACGCCGCCACTGCAGCATTACATCTCTTTCTAAACTGAAACAGAAACAAGATACGAATCTCATCTAGATATCATTATTTTACAGGAAAAACAGATACAGGTGTAAAACAATTTATAAAGCCCAAGAAAAATCCACAGATTGTCAGTATAGGTTTTTTGTGAAAGGTATTGTCTAAGCTCAGGCGATAACCCTATGATACAACATTTCAGTCAATAGAATTGCCTAAGATATCGGTACGTAGATAAATCACTGCGCCTTTTACAAGAATCAAACTCGTTCCCACAGAAGACAAAATCTGTAGATGTGCGCCTCAGTCCACTAGGCCACCGGCATGGATGCAATCTTTCACCCTTCTGATCCACATTTTTGAGATATCTATCAACCTCCAGGATATTTTTGATTTCCGTTTAGGAAATCGTGGTATATGCCTCAAGGTGTAATACCATTGGGATGTTCAGTATAGAACATTAGATTCGTCAAGAAGGAATCGCAGAGTGAGACTTTCAACCCTCTCTCGATGGATTTTGGAGTTAAAAATTTATGGCAATCTTAATCTCAAGCATGTGGTCTTGTAGTAGTTGTCTTCTAAGTGGTTTACATGGAATCAATAGATAACAATGTCATCGAGAAAAGGGGTTAGACTAATTGAACTGTTTGATTTGACTATAGTCATTTCTATCAGCTTTTGGTATAAAGACCGCGTTCAACTCTTGCCATAGTTTCGGAGTGTTCCTGCCTGACCACATTGTGTCGCAAAATTGTTATAGGAAGGCAGAACAAATACCATTTCGACGTGGTGACTTATTCTCCTTTACTTAAAAAACTAGTGATTTTCTTTTATTTAAATTGCAGAGATAGGCGGACATAGGCATAAAGAGGTTTTCTGCATTAAAGCAATACATATACTCTGACGCCCTAGTTTCTATCTTTAAATGGATTTTGACTACTTTAGATGCGGTCCCTCAACAAATTCTTCGGAAACGATTACGTGAGTTTTATTTTAGTTTTTAAATGTTTGTTTTCGACTTCTCCTCGAATTCTAATTTCCTTAAATTAAGAAGGAATGTAATAAATAACTCTGTCTGCGACAAAAAAATATACAACCGACAAAGGTAGGGGGCTAAAAACTGAAAACACATTTAAAAGAAAGAGGCTGCCCTCGAAGAAGGCATAATTTCCAAAAATAATTATGGAAAAACCTATCATAGATGTGCCATTCAGAGTTGGAAATGGACTGCATGATTTCATACCAATTATCAGCTCTTAGTTCAAATAAAAGGTCAATTCTGCTCCGGGTTATAAAATTAAAACTAAAAAAATAAAACAAATAAAAAAAGATAAGAATGAAAAATATTCAGACTAACCTCCGGTTTTATTCCAGAATTTGCCTTTAAATCCGTACATCCTGGATTTTGTGATGAATCACAAATGTAGCACTCGATGCCGTGAGCTGTGTAAGAAAATCCGCAACAATTAAAATCAACCAGTAAAAAACATTAAATTATTATTTCTAATGACACAATTTACATTTTGCCAAAAATGTAACTTAAACACGACAAAAAAAACAACAAAAAAAACTTATCACATGGACACTGACCCGGATCTACAAAAAGGCCGATGACTACAACCTGCACTAAAATTGCACCCGGAGCCAATTTCCACGTCATCTCGATTATTTGTAAGAACAAAAATTCTCGTACTACTCCCAAAATGGCAAGGCAAGGTCGTCACAAAGTTACTCCAAATATTTCTAATATTTTCAGATTTTGAACAAAGGCACGTTGGTACTGTTAAAGGGGTGGCTATCCTTCCGAAAGCAACCCTAAAAATCGACTTATTCGCGGCACGATTCCCTGTTGACTGCTGAAGATTGTTGTTGAAAGAAATCAGTTTAGCACGAGACAGAACTGGAGCTGCGTAGACTTCTGCTGGAGCCACCACCACTACAGTGGTTAGAGTCCCCATTTTGGCATAGACAGAATCGCATAGTTGTCTCAGAGTTAGTCTCCATCTAGCTTCGTTCCATCGTAATTTTTAGGAGCCACTTTACATTTTATAGCCGTTTGGTAGCGTTGCGTACAGTAAGAATATAGGGGAGGGGGCTGGATTAATAGGTCGGATTCCGACCGTTCGTCCGTCGGAAGGGCATACATTCCACCCCCACCCGTCTTTCAGCTATTTAGCATTTCTTGAATTGTTTTCGAGTGTGAAGTTGCTCAAGTTCGAGTAGTACAAGAAATTCCTTGGTGAATCGATTTGACTTTATGCCACCTCCGGAAATGATGGATCATCGCAGCCGTCCATAAATGATGAGGTAAGGAACTTGGCGAGCTGGAAAACATTTGTTCACACAAATATTAAGATGTTTTGTGCTGCGGCAGTTACATGCTCCGAAAAAAATTATCTAACATCTGCAATTCATGAAATATGCACGTATGGGGGAGCTTCTGCTGCTGACCATCCGGACGGTATCTGAATTTTGACGAGTTGAGGGGTAGGGGAACAGAAAATCGGTTCGGAAATTATTCCCAATATTTGTGCACATAGATAAATCTATTATTTGGGAAACTTTTTTTGAACAGACTTTTTTGACTCAGGTATTCGGTGCCTGATGTGTTGATGAATTTAATAGCTCATGAGTCGTACGGAAGGTATCCGAACTAGTCCTCATTAACTTACATACCCGCTCTACTCCACATTCATAGAATTCTACTCAAAAATGATTCAGGAACCTTCACTCTTCTGCCAAATTTTGTCTGAAGGATGAAAGATTGTGTTTGACGCGATGCGCAAATACTGCATTAGAGATTTAACCATAGAGCCTCACACCAGTTAGTGTCAAGTTACTCATACGAAGTAGGAAGGATCCCAATTCACACGTAAGCAAAAATCAAATGGAAATTTGGAAAAATAGAGCTAATGTATTCAATCAAAACCTCGATTGTGCATTGGGAAAAAAGAGTTCCCCCACTACCTGACCAGAGTTTTGCTATCATAGACTATAGGCATGAAGGAGCTGGAACTCAACTCAATGCAGTCACAACCTTTTCATCTAGCTCAAAGACTTGATATCTAATTTACATAAATCCAGAATGAAGACAGGCTACACAAAATCTGCCTTGAAGAGAGATTGACAAACTAGGACCCAACACAAGAAAGCTCTTCAATAGGCCAAATTGTATAGGTGAATGGTGAATTAAGAAGCTACACAAAAAAGACATAGACAACTACACCTGAGGTGTTGAAAATTAGTCTCCTCTAACCCGTCTTTACAAAGTGAAAGTACAGGAAGGAAGAAACACTAAAAGTATTGAAAACCTATATTTTTCTGTCCAATTTTCTTAAAAGTTAACAATGAACATGGAACATTTATAGAAATAAAGTTCGACTATAGTCCCTTAAATTGAATCAAAGGTCTTATCTCCACTCAAAGAAAGGTTATATGAATCATAAGCCCAGTTAAAGCCTGTAAATAACCCGTGGATTTTGTTCAGTTCGAAAGCAAGTTGTTCTCCGGCTACAATTCAATTCATACATGTGAACAGAGACATCTATTACGACATCAGGAACGTCATTTATAAACTGGCAGCAAAAAAGAAGCGGGTCGCATATGGAACCTTGAGACATCTTGCAATGGAGGACTTTAGATTAAGAGATCAAATCTTTTACATTTACGAATCGTCCTAGGCCTTGCAAGAAGCTTTTGATTGAGATGGAGAAGAGAATAAAAATTTTCATGAAAGTATTACAGTAGCCAGGTTTGTAGAGAATACACTTCGCCCAAAGAATCTACCTAGAAGGTTACAAGAAGTGCTCCAGTGGGAAATGATTCTTGACTGGTGTGCATGATGTCCAGAGTACGAAGTTTTAGCCGGTAGTCTAGTCCTCTCCCAAAAATTATAAATAGTAGGACCAAGTTAGCATACGAAATATATTTGGGACTGATACCCAGCTTTCACATTTTCACCGACCGTCTTCTTCATGACCCCTGTAACGCCAAGCAATTCTTCGAGTTGGAGATTTAGCGGTGAGTCGATATGATCGTGCCGATAACGCTTAAAAATCACCTTATGAGCGCGATGGGAGGGGTAGAAAAGGTCAGGGCCTCCAACCGACGGAAGCTCAGAATAGTCTAAAAAAAGAAACTAGGAAGTTACCAATAATGGTCCACTACCTTATCTATTGCCACAATTTACACCTGTTTTTTAATAGTGGACCTTAATTGCCACTTTGACTCTACATCAAATAACGTGCTGGTTTGGTTTTCCTTTAAAAAAAAACTGTTCTGTATACAAAATTTTTCCAACAATACTTTTCCTGGCATTGAATTGTGGTTATTTTCTGGCTTTCATGTCTAAAAGTTTAACCCCTTAAATTCTTTTGATGTTTCCTGAAACTCATGCAACTCTAATTTATGGCAGCTCTTTACTACTAAAGTGGAGTGGAGGAAGCAATCAAATTCTACAATATATTTTTAGAATTACAATCAAAGTAGTGGGTGGACGATGTGATCCCTGTAAGAACCCTGAAGCGTTACAGCTCAGTAATTAGTGCAACCCCACTCACTTCTGACGTGCCATAGCATAATCGGAACGTTGTAAAACCTGTGGTTAAACGTCACGAAAGTCATATTAACGTAGCAAAACACTTACTGGGGGATGTGGCTTATATACGCAACCATTAAGACTTGAATCGCTTTATTAATCAACTCCATAGGGCAAAATCTGAAGACGTTACCGGCAATAGGTCACTGCATAGCGTGCTATGCCATCAGGTAAAGCTGTGCCATTAGGTTCCCCGGTAGCCGGAAATTGTAAATAATCAGACCGGAATGGCGTATCTCGTTTCCATTTCATATTCAAAGGCCACGAATTGGAAAAAAACATGTAAAGTGCTTCTCATGAATTAAGCAGAAATTTCGCGATACTTGGACACGAAACGTCTTGATTTTGACGTGAAGGGTCTGAACAGCAGCAGGCAAAGAAACAGGACTCACTTTGAGGGTAACTCCGATTTAGTCGGTTACGTGAGCGTGGAGACTAGATGGAATTATGTCCTGAAATTGGATAACTACTCGAGTTCTCAATTTATAAAATTCCATTACTTCTTAAATGGATTTCAATTAAAGGCTCTGCCGCCCACATACTTCAGAACATCATATTTTGAGTTCGAACCCACTCTATAAGACTTCCGTCCAGTCATAGAGTTAATTAATTAATCCTAGTTTCGGTAATAAATGCCTATGATGAACGCGATAATTAAGGAAATTCTTCTTGGCCCATGGCAATTTCCCAAATGGAAAAATACACAAATGTGCTTGAGTAGCAGCGGAGAAACCTACAAGTGGGAGTTTTTACTGCATGATAGGGCCCCGACGTTATAGTCAGTCAGGCTCAGGGATGGGGGCGAGGATAGATCCGCCCAGCATACATCCACTTGACCACCCCAAGCTATCCGTGACGACATTCCCAGCATTAAAGAAATCAGATTTTAATGCGGAGGACTCATTTCATGTGTGGCATAATAAAAAGTTTTCATGAATCATTCAGAGAGTACGCGGCATCTTAGCTGCGTTAAAGACTGCTGGTGGTGGTTGCGTAAGAATGCTATTAAGTGACGCGGTATGCGGTAATCTGTCCTAAAAGTTGGCCTTGTTTGGATTTCAAGTAACAGGCCCTTTGAACAGATTTAAGTAGTCATAAAAAAAAGACTGTCCTTGAACAGCATATGAGATAAATAGTCCTCGGTTAATTGGTACGTCTAAGATACATCCTCGCGCAAGACGGAATTATGGTCATACTGCTTCTTCCCAACTTTTCAAGTAAACAAATAAAACTTTGTCTTTTCACCCAGACTCTCATTCTAAGGACAGTCGAAGCATAAAACGAAGTATTTTGGGGAAAATACATTTTACTGCGTATCATATCGTCACAATTTGTAACTATAAAGTGCTGATCCAGGCAAAGAAAATACATATGTAGCCCTATCTCTCGTGGTTAAATAAATATCCAATGAAAGACATGAATTTAATGTTCAGTGAAAAAAAAAATTTAGACAGCGAATAGCCTGAAAATAAAAATGATCTAGTTCAATCCAATGACTATTACTCCCACAGTCACAAGGGCAGTGGTTCTACCGAATTTGTGTATATGATGTATGACTCCTTATATGGGAATATTACAGGCAATATCAATAGCTGCTTATACACTAGCAGACTTATCTGCCGATCCGAAAGATTTATCGGTCGATTTATAAAAATATCTGATAGTTAGTGCCAGTGGCGTAGCGTGGGGGGAGGGGCTGAGGTGGCGCCCGCCCCGGGTGGCATTTTGCTAGGGGTGGCAAATTTTGAAAAATATTATTAAATAAAAATTTAACTAGATAAGTATGTATAATAGGATTCGCTCTCTGAACGATATAATCATACTCAACGGCAAAGAAGCCCCTCATTTCAGTGTTGCGATATGCAGGAGACTTAAAATCTGTATAACCATTCTTTTGCTGCTAAAAAGCATGAAGATGAAATGGTGCTAGAACTTAACACTGATGTCCTGATACCTGTAATTAATACTTCGAGTATGTCAGCTTCACGTGCTCCTGTTGTAGATGTGAAGATTGCTGCACCAGATCAAATTCCAACTCTACGTCTACTAAATCTGATTCTATGTCGACATGTTCAAATATAGTTCTCGATAGTTCTGAGACTGAGACTGATGTAGCATTGGCATCGGCTTCTACATAGTACAAGGACTTAGATGAAATTGAAAAATGGCCTGAACATATTGATGCCTTGCCTAGTATAATGATATTGCTTCGAATATTCCTCACCTAATGCCAGCTGTGAGAGAAGCTTCTCTAAATTGAACTTAATTAAAAATTATTTGCGATCGAAAATTAGTACACTAATATTGACCAATCTGGCTATCTTGGCTATTGAGCAAGAAATGATTGATCCGATTGATATTGATAGTGCTATGCTTTGCTATGAGGAAAAGTAGGAAAATAAAATTTTAGTTTAAGAAAGAAGTTTTATTTTTGTAACCGTGCAGCCAGCTGTTTCCCTGTTGTTTACTTTATAAATTTTTGTGGAAAAATTAAAGACCTTTTTTTGTTTTACTGTTTACTTTGTTTTTAATTTTTAATTTTGGAGAAAAGAATTTTTTATTGAAAATTCTCAAATTTGTAGCAATATTTTTTTCACTCTAGAAAATTTTATCTTTATAATAATCATATTTTCTTTTAGTGTAGGTGGGAAGAGGTGGCATATTTGTCGTCTGCCGATGACCGATTTATCTGCTGATTTGTTACAAATTGAGAAATATTTCGGCTACATTTCTACACACATTTAAATTTCTCGATATCTTGTTTGAACGGGGAAACATCAATTTATCTTTAAAATTTATCGTTCGTTATTATCTGCCGCTAAATACACGGACTTATCTTCCGATATAAATTGCTTAGATTGGACGATAAATCTGCTAGGTATAAGCAGCTAATATCATAATTCTTTCTTGGTTTTCGGATAACATGGCACTATAGGATTTCTGATCGGACGATCAGACGATCTGATCGGAAGATCCGATCGGACGGTCTGATCAGACGATCTGATCAGACGATCTGATGGGACGATCTGATCGGAAGATCTGATCAGACGATCTGATCGGACGATCTGATCAGACAATCTTTGACAGTATGACAAGGCTGAAATGGCTTTTCATTTGACTCTTTCGAGTTGAGAAGTCCAAGTGTGTGTTTGAGTATTTTAAAGTGTCTTTTTTAAATCCTTCAGGGATTGTATCCCTAAAATATGTGTGGATGAGACTCCATCTATCTCACTCTGATGAGGATTGTATCCGATATTGTGAATGAAAGAAAATTTTCATGATACTCTAATTCTTTCTTACAATCCTTATCTAGGAAAGCTGAGAGATGCAGTCAGATGAGACCCTAGAAATCTACTTCTGGCAATTCGTAACATCAAAAGAAGGCGTAAAGGTTTTTGCCCTTCGTTTGTTCATCCAGTCAGGACCTATCTGCAATACCAATTTTCTTTGTTGACTTCTTTACTAGAACTTTTTTATCTAATGATATTCATATAGACGTCTCCTATTTTAATTTAACGACACTTCCTAAGATTGATATTCCATGAATAAGAAACAGTGGAGGTCTTAACTTAAGTCTAGTTGTTCTTCTGGCTTTGACGGGATTCACCCTGTTGTATTAAAGAATTGTTGTAGTACCCTCTCTATAGCGCTAATATGTACGTTCAATATATCGCTACAATATGGGAAATTTCCAGAATGATGAAAGAAATCATTCATTACTCCCATTTATAAATCTTGTAAGTGAGAGCATGTAACCAAATATCAACTCGGAAAATGTACTACCTTTTCTGTCACTGGCTACAGGAACTGATGACGTAAACATTTTGGCAGTGAAAAAGATATAAATTTTGGAAAATTTATCGTTCTGACGTCCTCATGAGAATACCTGTTATACTATCAATACAATATCTGTTAGCATATTCTAAGACGAGTTATGGTGCAGTAAAATGCTATGCCATCCACAAACAGCCAGACAATAAAATTCCCTCTTATGCAATTAGTCCCTGCAGAACTGAGGAAGTTTTATACCCTCACCGTTGAAAATTTATTATGCAAAACAGAGCCGTCACAAAAACCTGCAGCAATGGGTTCAAGTCACCCACAAAATGTCAAATAAATCCTATAAGCTGATCTTATCATCCCCTTAAATCTAACAAAATTGTATTTTTGCCGTAAGGCAAGTTTCTCAAGTAATACCACCCCTGCACCTGTAAGAGATCAGCTCTTTTTCATTGTGGGTGAGATCTTAATCGATATCTGGATATCTTTGGATGTTTGCTAAAGGATTCTCTCATTAGGTAACACTAGAAAACATAAATCCTTTACCATAAGCACAAGTAGACTTCCGGCCATTGGACTGCTTTTATATGCATGAAGTCACACAGGGTGGTGTATAGTGTAGGGTTTCATATTTTGCGTGCTTAAATGTCCTTTTCGCTGTGTTGACTTCTTATTTATAGCTGCTACCACTTGACTTTATCTGACCATGTGTGACCGGTAAGGTAAGACTTGTTGGGCTCAGTAATCCATGGACAGTGACTTCGCCCTTAATTTGCGACAAAGTGGCATTAAGCCATTTAATAACAATCCACACGAAATTTCTTTAATTATTTCAGTTTAGCACGGATACTGAAGATAGGCACGTTATTTTGGTATTTTTGGCTTTCTAAATGGGGTTGTTTTTTTTTAGTTTAGTTGTGTGGGCGGCAGTGTATATCTGAGGTTTTTATTTCCTTTTCCCGGGCATTATTAAAATGTTTTCGAGTTAAATGGATTCTTATCATGCTACCGTATAAAAAACAGCATATTCGCCTTTACTTGGACATTTTCCTAAGAAGTGACTTGATTTCAAGAAGGGTCGAATTTCAAGCATGATGTCAGAATTTCATCAGTTTTTTTTCTTGCAATTTTTTTATAGTCAAAATCTTAATTGTGTAGGAAATTTATGATGGAGTTAAATTTTTAATGATACTCAAATTCGTTAGCAAACAATCTCAAGACATATCTATATATATAGTTCCTTTTTAATGACATTATAAATTTCGGGGATTATAATCCCAGTGGTTGGCTGTCATTCTTGTGGTTTACCATATTTTTACTAGCTAACATAGATAGAAAAAGGAAGATTCTTGAAATTGCAATTAATTTGGGCAATGAACTTATGGAAAAAATAAGGAAAATGGCAAGAGAGGTAAGTGTTGTTAATTTAAGCTTTATTTTTCTTAAAACCCATAATTTCTGCTCTAGTTTAGGCACATTTCTGATTCCACTTTTATATTTATGTACCGATCCCCACTTTCCCCCATTATTGCCACAATTTTTCCCTCCATTTCTCGATTACAAACACAAAAAAACACCGCTTAACGAGACAGTTGCCAATAAAGTTTTAGAATGTGTTGAACGGTGCCAAAACAGTTGACTATTGTAGTTAACTTCAGCTGTTTTGGAACGAAGTGAAGTTGCATCGAATGACGTCAGAGAGTCAGCTTCTGAGTTTCGGAGCTACTGAAGTCAGCTATACTTGTCTATTGTCTATAGCTACGTTTTGGAACGCACTCCAGGACGAGGTTCTATCGGTTCTAGGAGCTTTGTTATAATCTCCACACAGATCACAAGTTCGTCACATATGGACCTTGTTACCAGTAGCTATCTATAGTCCTCAGTCATCTTTACACGTATTACTTTTCCAGACAGGAAATTGTTGAAGATGAATACCCAATCACCTTCTTCACATCTGGATGAATCGTTCCATTAGACCTGCTATCATTTGACTGGCCACTTTCTTCCAAAGTTCTTATTAGTTTTTTTTTGCACTGAATACGCAGATTTGTTGCCTATATCATTATTGCTTGGATTTGCAGTTATGTCTCAGCGTTTTTTATGACGTGAAGCATTATCAGTATATGGACGTTGGTTGTAATCAGCGAGCTAATCTCTTTCTTGGATAATTTTTGTATTATTAATCCCAAACTGCTTAACCCTTTGTTTTCTGGTAGAAATCACCAAACCACCCAAAACAGAAATTTCTCCACTTTTTCGTAGTTATTTTTCTAAGAAACCACATAATTTCAAGTCTCTAGCTTAAGGCGTTCTTGAGATACTCGCGGCCAGACAGACAGACAGACAGACAGACAGACGGACGGACATCTATTAAACGAATTCTTTTCTTCTCCCATTAATGGCAATGTAGTTTTTTTCTGTGTATCATGAATATTTCGATATGTTACAAATGTTTACTCCAAGCTATAATACCCTACATCTAGGGTATAAAAATTATTTCGGGCTGCAAAAAATTAAATCTTAAACGCCCCACTTTATGTCATCGCCTGGCTATTATTGCAATAATGACGTCATAGTACGTGCTCTTATATTCTGGAAGAAAGACACTGTTTTGACTTCTGTAGGGCTGCTTTTCCTGCCTTAAATGGCCTGAGTGTGCCTCAAAAAGGATTGCCTTTTTACTACTTTTTAATGAGAAGGAAGAGCAGCTGCAGATACATTCGATCATCCTTTCGCAGGAAAAGTCAATTCAAGGCAAAGGAGCTGTAATAAAAAAATTAATTAATCGTAATTCTATTCTGTGAAACTTGAATTGATACCTATTTAGTTACTCCTGGCATCCTTTCAGCTGTAGATCCCTGCGAAGCATACTCCTGAGTTATAATTAGAAGAATTTCAAGAAAATTGAAACATTCCTTCATTGGTAGTATTTGCCTGCTTCGAAATGTATACAAGGGTAGATTTGCTCAAGGTAACTTTGGAATAGGTATTACTATTGCTGCTCTTTGACGTGCCGTATGACCTCTGTTTTTCTTAATTTTTATTCCTGTCCCCATATATGGTTCCACCATATATTTAAAACCCAATTGTTAACGCCACAATCAACCTAAACTTTTCTCACCATAAGGGTTCAATTTGAATTCTTTATTTTTTTACTCTACGCGTCTACGCCCTGAAAAGCAACCCAAGATATTTTTGTCCAAGTGTATTACTCACGAAGGCAATGGTCACCTACATTTCCTGGATACTAAAATACACCAAGCATCCAAGACACAATTCTACTATAGCAGAAAATAGCATCATGTGAAGATGTTCCTTCAAGTCAACCTACTCAAGCTTTTATGTCCTAAATGCTTGCGTCCCACTGGTTTATGACAAACGGCACTGGAAGCGTCTACTAGTCTGGATAGGAACTGGTTTATTTTATGTGCGAATCAACTTTTAGTGCCAGGCGAAAATAAACTGGAACATTGCTGAAATCTTGAGTGGAATTATTAATTTTTTATGCAGAAATTCATTGATTCCTTTCGTCTACGTCCTTGAACCCCCCATCAGATCAAAGTGAGAACTTTTCCCGGCGAAAGTGAAATTTATAAAACGTAAATCTGTACCTGTCATGTCTGTCGGCTTGGCAATAGGCCAAATATCCGATGATGCCACATACTTGAACCGTCCTCCCCAACTAACTAAATACATTTTCTGACTTTGATTAGATCTGGATCTGACATTTTTAATAAAATCTTCGCACTCGGCCTGTCCTGTTTCTAAGCAACACAGGAGCTATCAAATAATTTCCATAGAAAACAACAGATTTACAGAATAAATGCTTCCCGTAATGGAATCCGTTCTCTCACCCTTGTTACACATACAGAAAGATTCTCACGGTCCCTTCCATACCACCGGCAAAATTCAAGGGTGACCAAAATATCCCTAAATATGGTGCGGGGTAGTCGTTGTGAGGCTCAATGGCGCCAAGATGACTCTGTTTTGTTAGATTTAATACGTCAAGCTGGCGCCTGCAGCATCCCATTCACATTAAAAGGATTCAACTGAAAAGGAGCAGTCGTCACCGAGGTTTCGGGGCATAGCTACAGCTACATCTCCATGTCAGTTGGAAGCAATTGAATGTTAGCTTCCTGTGTCCTTTTTACCAGCTACTCTCACTGGAAAGCTTGTTGTGAACAAATTCAAAGGTGCTTGAGATGATTATGGCAATATTTATAGAGGTTCTATGATCTTAGGAATATCATTTGGGTCACACATGTGTGAACACAAAAGTGCTCCGATAGGACTGTAAGCGATTCCATTTTTATAATATTTCCAGATGAAATGAAATTCGACTATGGGCAGGATGTGTGGCTGTTACACTTTTACACATCATTTGAATTCAAAACTGAACCCAGGCACACTTGGCGCGTAAATTGCTAGAATTTCAAATGCTTTTAGTGATCAGGTGGCAGTTTTTATCGTTAGTAGGTGAAATACAAACATGGATACAATTTTAAAGTCAACTGCTCTGGTAATGGGCTCAGATGAAAATTGTGTCGTGACTTATCTTGTGAAATTAGCATCTCAATGTTAAGAGAACCAAATCTTTGGATTCTTCTGATTCCTTCAAAACAAGAAATTGTTCTTGTTCACTTTATTAAAGTGGCAAAGATATTCACGGCGATAAACAAACTTCTGGGACGATGGCCATGGCACCCTCAAACGTCGACGTCATCATTAGTGCTTTTACTTCGTCAAACACGGCTGTGACCTCGTTCTTCTTATATTTACTGTTTGCTTACATAATTCCTCCTCTCTGAACTTTGAACGTTTGTTAAACTTTTTATGACTTTCTGGCTTCTTCTTGCAAAATTTACGACAATACTTTGGAATAGGGGACACTCGAAAGATGGATGTAGTCAGATAATCCATTTCGCTAACTTAAGAAATATATTTTATTACATAAATTAAACAAATCTCATTAACAAACTAATTACCGTTGCAAGGACTACTATAGAATAAAGACTAAACGATTTAGATCCCAAAGGAGCTGAATTGCATCCATCTGAAAAGCATGCACAGATCATTTCTATGTAACCCTCATTATCGGCATTAAAACAGCGATCAGTCCGATTGTTTTTTTCATTTATCCACCCACAGGATCTTACAATCCTCTCATGCTCAGAGTGGTCAATTAGGACTGCAGTCTTCCGACAGAATGGTACACGTCCGTCGTAATTTCCATTGCACTCCTTTAGAAATTCGTCAGTTTTCGGTGCTTTTGGTATACTAAGCGCTGCACAACTTGCGTCTAGATGTGAATTGCATTGATGGCATTTAATGGCGTCCACTGAAATATAAAAAGGAAATTAGTAGAGTTGAGAAATTGTTAAATAAAATGAATTTTAATAAGCCTTCTAAGCTAAACTAGTTCTTTGTAGTTCTTTTAGTTCACACATTTAGTTCATTCAGACGCACAAGTCGTAACGAACCTTTTAGGCCCGTTTATATTTCTCAAAAAAAATTAATGCAATCGAGAATATCGAGTGCGTCGAGCTTCGAATCAGATTCCGTCGAGTAAAGCTCTTGAAATTTTCTTTGTGTATATAAGTATATAATCCAGACTTCGTAATTATTGGCGCCTCAATCTCCCCCAAGGTATCCGACCGATCCGATTCCAAAATATTCAGTAGTTCTTCCGGAAGGATATAAGCACTCAATTCCTCGCCATCCAGGGTAGTATATGTGGAGAACGGAAACCGGACTAGTACATGGATGACGGAACATCATTTCCTTTTCCCTTTATCTAGGGTAGTGCGCGGATAAGGGAAGCCAAATTCGTGGCTAAGACGTAGATAGTCATCCTCATGAATAGGAGGATCAGCTCTGTTCTGCCAATGGAGGTGGAAAGAGTGCTGATAAAACCGGCAATTAAGTATGTACGATGTACAGCGGATAAGGCGGCAAAACAGTTTGCGTCCTTGACTAGGATTATAGCCAATAGCAACAAAGTTGAGCAAATGACACTTTGACCTCTTTCGGCAGTTGTTCATAAATAAACTGAACAGCAAAGGTCTAAGTGAAGAGCCTTGGGGTACTCCACGTCGAATGAGCAGTGTTACAGAGAACACTTCTCTTGTCTTGATCTGTTAGCTGCAAATCGACAAGAACTGCTGATCAGAGACATTGAAAATTTATCGGCAGAGATAACTTTACCAAAAGATTTAGAAAAATTCATAAATCCTAAGATGGTGTACCAGTTCTAATCTATTGCGCTCATTATGCCTGATCTTCAAGGCGACTGATTTACAGCCTCAGCAAATTATATTTTTCAACATGATCGAATATTTGTGTAGACATTAATTTTCTCAGCATTTTAGACAGAAAAACTTATGGGTCGAAAGTCAGCTAGACATGATTTCTTCAGTTCACATGATTACCCCTTAAACATTAGTGTCTAAATCGCTAACAAAATTGAAATAAGCTTCACGATTGTAGGGATCAAGCGTGAAGTAGAAAATAAAGAAAGTTCTTAGAAGATTTGCCCATATAAAGTACTTCAGGCACTCGACTACTCCATCTGAGACTTAGCATGGTAAAAATGTGTACACAAGTATGCTTTCAACCGTTTTAGCCAATCCACAACCTAAAACTCTCATCCGCCAAGAACAGCTTAACAACAACAAAACTAGTGAAACATTCTTATTAAATTGATAAAAGAGAGTGGCCATGTTCTTTGGAATGTCCTAAGCAAAACTAATAGAATGAGAAAATCACATAATAAAAAATATCTGAAAACTGAAACGTTGACAAATATTCTCTGTATTTTCGTAATAATTAAAATGCCCATTTGTATGTCTACAATATAGTATACAAGTTGTTAGCGGTGGTCGATAACATCAAGTATCGATACCTTAGAGTACTGCCGAAATAATACTGATTGCTTTTAAAAATTTTTTTATCTCTATTTATATATATAGTTATTACTGTCGCTAAATTTTTAATCCGATATCTTGTATAAACCATACCTATTCAGACCTACCCTTCTGTTAACAGAACACGGTTCCTTACACAGATAAAAATTAATCGCAATTATGATGATATAATGATGAATTTGTTTACATTCGGTCCTTAAAAATTTTAATATAAGTAATCGCTAGCAACTGCACCATAAACCTCAATATCCACTTTAAAAGCTTTTATCTGCTAATATAAATTTCACATTGACTACGTATTTGATAATGAAACCATTATCAATCACCTTTACTTAATGGTGATATGTTCTAAGCTGTGTTTCAGTATGCAAGCAACAAATGAAACCTGATAATTATCAGTTATTTGAACAGGTTGAAAAGATAATTGGTTTTATACAGACTTGAAAATGGTATTGTTTTTTTATAAAGCCAGGTGAATTTGTCTATAACGTTATTATATAACCTAGAAACAAGATTTCCAAGTGTTTAAAATATTGAAATTACCTAATTTATGCGGTCTGTGCACCACCACGTCAGACAGTAAACAATTTTTTCCATTGAAAGCTGCATAGTTGGTTGTTTTTTGTCTATACCATGATACAAAGAAGACAAGGTATACTAATTGTCGAAAACTCACAGTTTTTATAGCATAAACGTTTGTTCTTTCTTTACTGCTTTGGACTTGTTTAATTTAAACAAAATTCGGTTGAGTTTTAACTATTTCTTTAATAATGTTAAGAAAAATAATCTGATGACTTAATTAAATCATTTTATTTAATTAATGCATTAAATGCCACAATTTGCATAAAAGCTTTCGTGTGAGGTAGGTAACTGCGTGTTAAAATGCATTTGTCCACCGGTGACTCACATGGAACGCAAAATGTTAACAGTTTGACAACCACTAGCCCTAGAAAAGCTTTCGTGAGAAAAATATATGCTAAAATGTATTTAGTAAGAGAGGGCTTATAAGTTTCATGCACATGTCAGCGAACCTCCAAGCACAGCACAAATGCATTCGCAGTTCATTAGAAATGTGCTACAGTAAGGCGTGTAATGTATTACAATAAGCATTACGTAAACCTTACAAAATGCATTACATTACACAGGCCATGTCCTCAGGTGAAATGCATTTCTTGTAATGTGTATAAAGTGAAGGAATTCATGGCAGAAATGTGTTCATAATGCATTATAAATGTATTTCTATAAGTTATGGGCTGCGACACAAAAATATTACAGCATGAAGTTCTTTGTATAGATGAGTGCTTCTGAACTTTTTTTTTCATCACGGCATACTGACTTTGTTAGCCAGTAGTGGCCAGTAGCCAGAACTGTAATAGTCATGCGCATTGATTCAGCCAGTCCCCGCTAGGAAGGTAGAACTGATTGAACTACATATCTGACGTCACTATATGCCATAAATCAAGGACCAGAAGGAAGTAAATCATGTTTTCTTATTCAATTCAATTTTGCAGGTTTAAAACTTTTTCCAGGTATGTTTGTTTTGAATACATTTACTCGAATGAAATTGCACCTTTTGGGCTCAAAACTACACTGGACGGGCGTCACTTTTAATTGTGTTTTGTGCCAAAGTAATAATCTGAAACAAAAATGCGAAATTTATATTCTCTTCAGTTTGGTTCACCGTATGTAACAGAGAGCTTCCATATGCATTACAATAAATGCATTTCATTTGCCAATACATAACATCTGGGCACTGGGCGGTTAACAGGTTGACTGCAACGCTCACGCTGGTCCCCGGAATCTGTATTTAATGGTTTTCTCAGTACATATGCGTTTTAACACATAATTCTCTCACGAAAGCTTTTATGTTACTTGTCGAAGTCAACTTGTGAAACAAGTGCAAAGCAGTAAAGAAGGGACAAATGTTTATTCCACAAAAGTTTTGAGCTTTCGGCATGAACATACATTGTCTTCTTCGTCCCGCCGCGGGCAAAGCTCTACAATACACATGCAATTGATGAATATTCACATAGGGTAGACTCTGCTTTTCAATGACTGTGTGCAGCGGTTTTATAAGATCATTACGTTCTCTTCGGATAGCGATTTTATTCTATCGACTGCTTTTCGTGCGGAAATCGTATATCCGAAGAAATTTTCTCTAGAGAGAGCAATGTACTGCTGGTGCTGAACTACTGCTGGCCTTGGCCTATTGTTGTTCTGAGCTGATAATAATTGGTACCCCACCACATTCAAATTGAAGCTGTTATAGATGTGTGAGTTTAAGAGAAGAAAGATCATTTTGCCCATCACTGGTCTGTAGCAATTAAGTTACAAGATCGAATAAGAGTATAGCTATTCACATTATATTTATTCTACATTTTTATACAGTTGACTGTCTATGGAAAGCTTGCTAATAGATAGAAGAACTTTTTTAACACTTTGACTGACATAATTAGCATAAAAGTTTTCATGAGAGAACTACACCTCTCAGTGCCCTGGGCTAATTTTTAAGTCTGAAATATCGTTCCATGGCACTAAAAGGATTAAAATACTTTTTGAGTGAGAGTTTTTTGGTATCATCTGTATATGGGTGGCATCAAAATCCTAGTATTCGTAAAGCTCTAACTGTGTTCTAGCTTTTTTATTTTATACCATTTTCCAAATAGTGAACGCATATATTTAGATACTACCAAAATTGCAATATAATACTAACAGCTAACACGTAATTTTTGCACAAATCAAAACATCTCTAGGTTGATACCACTCGAAACTCTAACTCGCGGAACCTATACGCTATATGATCCAGATCACATCAAGATGTCCAGAAATAACAAATAACTTTTCCCTAGAATTTTTTTAATGTCAACATTTTTGTGGATGCAATACGAAAATTTTCTCCAGCGAGATTCATCTTAGATACCTTGCAGATAGGAATCAGGAAGAAGGATGGTTCATATAGGTGATGTGTTGATTATTGGAGACTAAACCGAAACATTATCAAATATAGGTACTCTCTTCCATTAATTAAAAAGGTTTTAGAAAATTTGCACAAAGCTCGTATCATATCAAAGAATAAACTTCGTATCTGAAACTCGCATACGAGTATCTCTGCACATTAATCCCAGAGCTGAGCTCGCATTTTGCGTCTATTATATCTAAACACAATCAAAATAACTGAATTTTTCCTAAACAAAGATGCCTGTGAATATAAACAGGAACTAATTATGTTTGTTGCTGTTTGTTTCAACATATTTACATATTGGAAATATTTGATAACATGAGCGATTTGTTTATTTTTATATTTACCGAATATCAAAATCCATTGCAAGGGAGGGAATGGAAATAATTTAAGCATTGATTTATTTCTTGCTATTAAATTAAAATACAAAAGTTGAGACTCGATCATTACCGAAAATGCTTGGTGTTTGGGAAGATATTTTGAAACATTTAGTTATGAATTGAGTCTTATTTACAAATATAATTTAAGATCATCTTCAGTTGCAAGTCTTCGTGCAATGTCTTTGATTTTGCTTCAGAATGTCTTCTGATTCATAAAACATTGCAAAATCTTTGTCAGAAACTTCTTT